>JAXQQM020083247.1:0-211830 GCA_034641835.2 Pinus albicaulis
TTGTGTTGAAAATGGCAACAAGAAACAGTGAAGGAGGCCTCCTGAAACATCTTTCCTGATCCTAGTTGGAAAGTGATCACCTAAACTAGGTGGGGACCACACATGTGATTTTTTTGTCGAAAAATCTATTTTTAGACTATGTCTATTTTTAGACATACGGAGCATGATTCGGGGATTCCAGTTGGAGATTCTTGAAGTATGCGACATGTTGGTAAAAATAGATGAGACTCATATTTTTAGGTCACAGGCTATTTTTAGATTGCCTCTCCTAAAAATATGGAAGTCAAATATTATTTACCCTTAATAATATTTAGACTATAAACAACAGTTTACTCTCTTGGAGCACTTCAGTTTGACCCCCGGAGGTGGGGCATGCAGCTGACATAAGGAAATTCGAATTTCTATGGGTTAGTTGAGCTATTGCATGGTTGACTTCCCGCTAGACTCATGTATAGTTTTGGTGGAGTTGATTGAGTGAGTTAATGGAGATTTTGTTCCTGCGAACTAGTTTAACCAGTTATGACTGGCCGAACTTGTGATTATGCTAGAGATGAGTTGGGTGAATTAATTATTAATTAATTCATTGATATTAAATCATTATTAAACTAAAAATAACACATCGCTTAACCGCATGGACAGCCCAGTTGAAAGACTAGTGGAAGAGGTAGATGAAAGGGTGAGACCGATGTTAGCTTGTAATATTAGCTTGAACTGCTAGTTATACAATCGCGATGATGATGCTAAGAATTATGTCATACACCACCCAAGCACCTTGAATTCCATTCAGCTATATTCACTTTTTAGATTGCGCAGTAGAGGCAGGCAGAGCAGCAGAAGGATTTGAACCTGTGACTAGTTTCAGATCTAGCTAGTTTTGTGTTCAGCATATGAGATAGTACTGAGTACTTGTGAGGAGTATTGTATTATGTATTGCTGAATGTTTCTCATCCATTATATGATACATATAGCTGGGGGTTTTAAGCTATAATATTTCCCCGTACATGCTGCGTTCTATGTGTGTGATTTAATGTTCTGTCGCTTTGTTTTATTTTCCGCATGTGACGATTAATGGTAGAAGCGATTATGTGTTATGCATGCAATTCGAATTGATGTATGATCAGGTTAATCGCAGCGAATAAACTTCATTATTCAGCAAATTTCTACATGGTATCAGAGGAAAATTAATCGTCGAGATCTATTACGGTGATTGTTTATTATTTCCTCGGACAGAGCCTGCATGCGGGCCAGGTAGCCTCCGGAATATTCATCCTTCTTTGTAAGGTGAAAGATTTGGTGAATGCCCATGCAGTCAATCTCTGGTTTGGAAATAATTAGCTCTCAAGTGTAGATCGGAAGCGACTGAGTTATCAGCTAGTGGTGAAATTCGAATTTGCAGATTTGTGTTCTTGGTGCCGCGGAGAAAATGTCTTTCAACGGATTGCGACTAGAATATGCCTTGGAAGACAGTTCGAATTACGTTGCATGGAAGGACCGCATGGAGGCTGTATTAGATGATAATGGGCTGTTGGAATTCGTGGAGAAAGAGATTCCAAAGCCTACTTCTACTGATGCTGCTGTTGTGGAAGCTTGGCGAAAGAAACAAGCAAAATGTCGAAGGATCCGGTTGGAGGGTGTAAAGGATCACATTGTATCCAGTTTGCACGGGAAGGCTTCTCCATATTTGATGTGGAAAGCCTTGACGGATCTGTACCAAAGCAAGAGCGATCAGAGGAAGCTGGTGCTCAAAGATAGACTCAGGAACATCAAGTGTGAGAAGGGGGAAAGTATGCCAAAGTACCTCACGAGGTTCACCCAATGTCGGGATGAGCTGGGAAGTGTTGGTGTGACGGTGGAGGATGAGGATCTGGTGAGTTTGGCTCTTCTTGGTTTGCCGAAGAGTTGGCATGCATATCAAGATAGTTTCAATGGTCGGCAAAAGTTGCCGGGATGGGAAAGACTGTGGTCTGATCTCGTGCAAGAAGAGATCCGGCGAAATACCAGAGATGGTTCTTCGTCAAAGGGAGCTGATGAAGAAGACTGCGCTTTGGCTGCCAAAGCAAGGAAGGGGAAGGGAAAGGAGAAGGCTTCTGAATCTGGTGTGGGTGGTAAAGAGCGTGACATGTCCAAGGTCAAGTGCTTTCATTGCCATGATCATGGACATTACGCCACGAATTGCCCCAAGAAGAAGAAGAACAAGCAGGCTACTGGATCTGCAGCTGGTGAGGCTCTTGCCTCGCAATTTGAGCTGGACTTCTCATTGATCGCATGCATGTTGTCTAGTGCATTGGGATCGGGGTGGTATATTGATAGTGGCGCTTCCTTTCACATGACGGGAGATGCAAATATTTTCAGTGACTTGGTGGAGATAGGTCTCCAGATGCATGTTGAGTTGGGCGACGGTGGACGATACAATGCGACCGGCATTGGTACCATAACCTTTCAGAGGGAGTCAGGTAAACTCATTCTTTTACAAGATGTATTGCATATACCAGGTCTAACAAAGAATCTGATCTCAGTCGCAATGTTAGAGGATAAAGGGTATGAAGTTGTCTTTAGAGAAGGAAAAGTTTTCCTTCGGCACAAGGCAACGGGACAAGTCAAGAAGGTTGGGATTCGAGCAAAGAATCTCTACAGATTTGAAGTAGATGGGATGTCTACGGAGCTTCCTATTGTTGGGAAGCAGGAGAAAGACATGCAACTGAAGCTTGAGAGGGAGCAAGTGTTGCATGCAGGCGAGAAAGACATGCAATTGAAGCTTGAGAGGGAGCGGGTTTTGCATGCAGGTGATAGTGAACCTCGGGATGTGGAGCACAGGATGTGGAGCGGTCACAAGAGGAGGCAGAGGACTGCGGAGTGGAAGTCACCACCTTGCGCAGAGAGATTTCGGTGTCAGACGGGCAGAGGGAGTGCATGCAGCTATACCACCAGGTATGAGGTGGGGAGACATGCATGATTAATCCCATGAGGATATTTCTGGGCAGATTCATGAGATGGTGTAGATCTCATGGATTGAACCTGGCTACGAGGTGCCCACAGCGCAGCAGTAGCAAGATCAGTTGGAGTGATGCAGGCAGATCAAAGTGACAGTGTCGGATACTGGAGCGCGGATCAGAGTTGACAGCAAGTGCAAGAGTGCATGGGTGCAAGAGTTCAACAACGCAGTGGTTCCTGATGACATGTGCAGTAGCTAAGCAGAGGTCGAAGACTTTGATGATAGATGCTAGATGCATCAGACTGATTGAGTTGTTTGGAGCTTATTCAGTTTCAGAGGAGTTGCAAAGCAGATGCATGAGTTTGCATGGCGCATGCAAAGGGTGCATGGAACATGCATGGAGTTGCATGGTGCATGCATGAGTTTGCATGGCGCATGCAAAGGGTGCATGGCGAATGCATGGAGTTGCATGTCGCATGCATGGAGTTGCATGGCACTTGTGAAGGTTGCAGGGCGAATGCATGGAGTTGCATGTCGCATGCAATGACAATCCTTTCTTGTTGAGAGGGAGTGTTGAAAATGGCAACAAGAAACAATGAAGGAGGCCTCCTGAAACATCTTTCCTGATCCTAGTTGGAAAGTGATCACCTAAACTAGGTGGGGACCACACATGTGATTTTTGTCGAAAAAATCTATTTTTAGACTATGTCTATTTTTAGACATACGGAGCATGATTCGGGGATTCTAGTTGGAGATTCTTGAAGTATGCGACATGTTGGTAAAAATAGATGAGATTCATATTTTTAGGTTACAGGCTATTTTTAGACTGCCTCTCCTAAAAATATGGAAGTCAAATATTATTTACCCTTAATAATATTTAGACTATAAACAATAGTTTACTCTCTTGGAGCACTTCAGTTTGACCCCCGGAGGTGGGGCATGCAGCTGACATAAGGAAATTCGAATTTCCTATGGGTTAGTTGAGCTATTGCATGGTTGACTTCAGTTAGACTCATGTGGCATAGTTTTGGTGGAGTTGATTGAGGAGTTAATGGAGATTGTGTTCCGGTTAACTAGTTTAACTAGTTATGATCAGTTTAACTTGTGATTATGCTAGAGATGAGTTGGGTGAATTAATTATTAATTAATTCATTGATATTAACTCATTATTAAACTAAAATAACACATCATTTAACTCAGTGCATGGACAGTTCAGTGAAAGACTAGTGGAAGAGGTAGATGAAAGGGTGAGACTGACAGCAGTTGTACATTAGTTGTGCATGAGATTTGCACAATCAGTGGGATGATGATGCCAATGATGATTGTGCTGTACCAACTAAGTGAATTCGAATTCCATTCAGCTATATTCACTTTTTGGATTGCGTAGTAGAGGCAGGCAGAGCAGCAGAAGGATTTGAACCTGTGACTAGTTTCAGATCTAGCTAGTTTTGTGTTCAGCATATGAGATAGTACTGAGTACTTGTGAAGAGTATTGTATTATGTATTGCTGAATGTTTCTCATCCATTATATGATACATATAGCTGGGGGTTTTCAGCTATAAGCTTTCCCCGTACATGCTGCGTTCTATGTGTGTGATTTAATGTTCTGTCGCTTTGTTTTATTTTCCGCATGAGACGATTAATGGTAGAAGCGATTATGTGTTATGCATGCAATTCAAATTGATGTATGATCAGGTTAATCGCAGCGAATAAACTTCATTATTCAGAAAATTTCTACAACTTGGGAGTACTAAAACTTGATTGTAACCTGAGAACCCATCCAGCAGCGAAATTCTTTTAGACCCAACCTTTTGGCAAGGGATAGTTGTCTTTAAGGGAGGCTCTATTTAGATTCCTGAAATCAATGCAGAGCCTAATTTCTCTAGTCTTTTTCCTAACAGATACTAAGTTGGAAACCCATTCTTAATACCTGATGGGAACTATGATCCTAGCATCATACATTTTCTTAATTTATTTCTCAACTAAAGGAAATAAAACAGGGTTTATCCTTTTGAGTTTTTGTTTGAAAGGTTTTTGATTTTCCTTAAGAGGAATTTTGTGTTGAATGATGCTGGTATCATATGATTTTCGATCCTTATATCCCCATGCAAACACATCTTTAAATTTTTTGAAAAGTTCTATGTATTTCTGTTTGATATGAGTTGGGAGAGTGCTGGATAGCTTTATCATTTTGGGTTCTACTAGGCTGCCTATGTTATGTTATTCTATAGTTTTTTTCTATAGGCTCCATCCTTGGTTCTTTGGCTACATCATTGAAATCCAAAAGCTGTTCCAATGGTGTAAGACCTCTTGGAATTGTATCATTTTTACATTGTAAAACTTCCAGGTCTTTTTGGTCTGTATTATCAACTATTTCTGCTCCAAAAGGAGGTTCAAAATGGTTTATATCAGCAGAAAAGGACAGCTCTGTTTCAGGGATTTTTTCTTCATTAAAACAGTTTTCCTCATGGCTTGAAGTAGGTGTTGGTATGGAAAATTCATTCTTTGATTGCAGAAAATCATCTATGTGTTTGTCTCCTTCAAACACTTGCCAATAATCTTCATTGTCAAGTATTGCAGGTCTGTTTTTTACCTTTATATCAGATTGTTCATTTGTCTATGGTATTTGGCAATTACTAGCAGCAAAGGAAAGTTCATTTTCTAGATGATTTTGAGCTCTTGGGATGAAAATGAGATCATATTTTTCAAAGGTTTTAAGGAGATCAAGGGCAGAATTTCTATATTCTCTGAGTTTTTGGTTTTTGGTTGAATATTCCCCTTTAATCTGTCTGATAATTAGCTCAGAATCCCCTTGTACTGATATTCTTTTGGCTCCTAAATCTTTGAGTAAGTGTAGGCCAATAAGGAGGGCTTCATTTTCAACAATGCTATTTGTGCATGGAAAATCTAGTTTATAGGAAAATCCTTTGTTTGTGTTCTGTATCCATACACCAGCCCCTGCACTTAATTTTCTACAAGAGCCATCAAAGTTTATTTTCCAAGGTATTTCAATATCATTTTCATTTTCTTTCTGCTGTTCAAGGCTGCTAAAATCTGGACTGTTCTTTTCTTGAGTTGATGGCAGATTTGACTGTTCTAGTAGGCTAAATTCTTCTTTGTTTTCCTTTTCTTTTTGGCTGATTTCATCTTCATTATATAAGATAAAGGAATCCAAATTTGAATGGATGGAGTAGATAGGAGAATTGTTTGGTCTATCTATGTTTCTCACTGTGTATTTCATGTGGGATTCCCTATATAATATTCTAGTTTGGTTAAATACTGGGATGGTGGCATAAGACATGTCCATTTGAAGGCTCCCTTATAGTTTGGCTCCCTATGATCTAGATAGAAGCATGCCATACTTAGGGGGGATTTCAGCTACTAGTATGTCCATTACTAGACTCTTAGCATGAATTTGTGCCAAGCTGACACACAAATATTTGATTAGGCCTAAGCATTTGACCCTACTTAAATCAAAGGAGTATAGGTATTTGTATGGTTTAGTAATTTCTAAGCGTAGGCTTTCCATTACTACTTTGGGCATAAGATTGTGTGAAGCACCTGAGTCTAGCATGGCATTATGCAAGATTTTGTCATGTATATTTAGGCTGACATAGAAGGGAGGGACAACCCCTTCTTGGTATTTTCCTTCAACTTTAGGACCAAAAAATAATTCTGGTTTATCATCTGTCAAGTTTAAAGTATCAGTGTCACTGCCTATATTCAAAGCTTTCAAAACTTGGTTTTTATGTACATCTTGAGTCACTAGTTCAGCTAAGGGTATGGTGATTTTAATCTTGGAAATTTCCCCTTCAAGGCTGAAAGGAACTATTTTTCTTGACATATTTACCTATGTTTTGTCATTTACAATTCTTTCAACAATTCTGATTTGCTGAACTTTATTTGGATTGCTATTTGGGATAGATTTTTTAAGGCCACTAGCTGAAGTACTAGGGCAGCTTTGTTCAACACTTTTTTGACTGTTTTTGTCTTTATTTAGATCATTTTTCTTGGTCATAGTGTTGGTGTTACTGGCTATCTTTTTAGGCTGATTTTCTGAAGTTTTCTTAACAACAGTACTAGTGTTTTTGTCATTAGAAATTTTTGGGCTCCCTTTACTTCTAAGATTATATTGTTTGTGTAACTCCATGATTGTATTTTCAAATGCCAATCTGTAATATTCAGAATCTTCAGGGTTGTTTTCAATTTGTTCTGAAGAGAATAATCCTTGTTCTTCTTCAGTGAGAAAAACATTTGTCTCACTGTCAGATCCTATCAGATTCACATGATTTTCTTCCAACCTTTCAACTTCCCTTTCTTCTTCTTGATCAATATAGTTTTGTTGAAAGGGAGGCCTAATCTGTTGGTCATTATCTCTTTGCCTATCTTGATTAGGGTCTGTTCTAAAATTTGTATTTCTATTTCTGTTTTGGGGGTTGTTTTGGTTTTCTCTAGGAGGCACTCTATCATTCAGACTTATTTTTTCAAGCATTCTCTCCATTACCTTCACTAAGTTATCAATTTTAGTATTTTATGATGAGGTTTATGCCATTGTATCATCCTTGCATGTAACTCTTTTCTCTGCTCTTAACCTAGCTCTTTTCTCAATCAGATTTGCTTCTACACTTAAAGCTCCCCTCTGCATATCTTCTAAAGTTGAGGGGTCTCTTTCTCTTAGTTGGCAGGCCATTTTAGGATCAAAGCCCTCTAGAAATTTAGCCAAGGCTAAGCCTAATGGAGGTTTCATGTCTAGAGGAAGTGCATTATAAACACTATTGAATCTAGTGCAATACTCTTGGACACCTTCCCCACTGTTTCTCTTGAGATTAGTATATTCTGAAAGGATTTGGAGAGGGCTCTTCCTAATTTCCCATTTGTTTATGAATGTTTGATATAAAGAATGAAGATCATTAATATTGTGAGGAGCTAAGCCCTTAAACCATTTCTTGGCTTCTCCTCCTAAACTTTGAGAAAAAATTCTCATCTTAATGGTCTCTTCTTCTAATTCCATGTAATAAAAAGCATCATTCATTTTATCTACATGCTGTTGAGCAGTAGTAGGTTCATTTCCAGTGAAATGGGGAATTTTGGATTGGTAATCATTGGGTAGGGGAACTAGAGGTTGTGGTAACAATAGTGGAGAATACCATGCTGCCATGATAGGAAATAATGGGGGATTTACAAGAGGTGGATTTACAAGAGGGAAATTGGGCTGAAATGGAGTGTTTTGAACAGTGGATGTGTGGATAGGAGTAGAAGAAACACTTGGGCCAAAAAATTGATGATGAGAAGATTTGTTATGGAAGGAGCTGAAATTATGAAGAAGATGAGAATCATGTGGAGTAGAAGGTGAAGCTTCTCTGATAAAGCTCTGTTGCAAATCTGTGATTTCAAAGTCAGCTTGGTTTAAATCACTTTGAGATTTATTTCTAAATAGGTTCTTTGTGTAAGGTAAGTCAAAGTAAGGATCTTTCAAGACTGTGAGTTTTTCAGGGACAGATCTTGTTCTTGGGATGGTCCTATCAGTAGTTGGTTTTCCTGATCTAGAAGTTTTCCACAAAATCCTTTCTGGATTATCAACTATGGTAGGAGGATTAGGACTTGGATGGGATCTAGTGTTGATCCTACGTGAAGCCAGATTTCAGTTTCCAAAATTTAGAGAGATTTGAAGTTCTTAGGACTGTTTTTCAAGATTTTTCCTCTCACAATGATTTCTATAATAGGGAACTAGGTTTCTAAACTTTCTCAGGGCTGGTTAACACAATCCTAAGGAAATCTGGAGTACTAGTGAGGTAATAGGCCTACTGGGGCTAGTGGAGTCACCAAGTGGAAATTTTTAGCTTTTCTAAAGGTAAAATGTTTTATGGTCCACCATCAATGGTTTATTTGAAAACCAATCTAAAATGTTTTGGATTTTTCTGAGTTTTTATGTGGTTCTATGGTTATGAGAGTTTCCTATACCTGATTCAATACTTAGCTAAGGTGGTGAAACAAAGAGAGTCTACTCTATGGCTTACTAGCTAATTTCTTCAAGGTTTGACAAGGGTCTCTTAGAAATATCCTAAGGTTTACTTAGATTGCCACTGATTCAGACAAATCCTATCATGATTACCATTATGCTGGTAGTTCTTTAAAGAAGCTATAGTTCACTTGAATGTATACTAAGTGTCTTATTTAGGGACTTTTACTCAAAAAGGTCCCACCGTGATCGCCAGAATGTTGGGGTCCTGTGATTTAGAAGATTGGCATACTAAATGACAAGGCAACATACAAACCAGTCTTTGGAGCTCTAGGATCTAGCCCTCCTAGTCTCAGAGAGGGATCTCTCAATTGTTTGTGAAGATATGAATTGTTGGCTTGTAAAAGGTTGATTTTAGGCTAGTTATTAAGCATGAGTTTGTTTGATTGTTTGGTGAGACATGATGATCTAGGCAGCATAGATAGAAAAGAGAAATCTCTAAGTCATTGGGAAATGGAGACAAGTAGAATTTTGTAACAAGTTTGTAGATGAATTAGGGGTATCAAAGGGAAAATCTAACTTGGCTATTGGATCTACAAAGTCTTTCAGGTGAAATGAAATGAACATTAAGGGTTTAGAATGAAAAGTAGAACTAAGGGCAATTAAGAATCCTTAATTATATGTACTTCTCAATAAAGGGACTTAAAGCATCATTTAAACATGAAGAATTATTCCATAGACAACTAAAAATCACACTTCAACAAATAAAAAATTCAAGACAAACTTTAAAAATGAAATCTAGGAGTTGGGGAATGCTCTATTTCATCAAAGATTTCACTTTCAAGGATAAGAAAACATTCAAGATTCACAAATAAATGCATTCATAGAAGAGGGAACTCCTAGAAATCTTTGATTATAGCTATAAATACCTTTAAAACAATTACTTAAGCAAGAACAAAGGGTATGATCAAAACAGACCTCTTTGGCAGATTGTAAACAATGGTACTTTAAAGGGAGACTTCAGAAACAGTTTTCAAGAGGCAGCAAGTAAGTAGGGAAAACCATAAATCATTCTTGAGACCAACTATTTGAACTATTTTTGAAATAAACAAGCTTAAGGGTTGAAAATCAATCAAACTACTCAATAAAACCTTCAGCAGATGAAAACATAAAGATAGTGAAGAGTAAACAGGTCTAAGGTGCTTCTAGGAGAAATTTCTTAGCCTAAACTTTTTACTCTACTGCAAGCAAGAAATGATGAAAATAGAATGGGAAAAAGGAAAAACATTAACAGATTTAGAATACTTTACCAACAGCCAAGCTCATGGATCCAATGACAGAGCTTTCTCCATCAACAAACAGGTCAAAACATCCACAGGTTCCAAAACATCAAATTTCCTTCAACTTTAGCAAAACTATGTATAACTTCAAAGAGTTATCAAATGCCCAACATACAATGAGTTCGAATGCAGTATTTATGCTGCAAATGAGGAGGTGAAACTGATCTGGCATCCAAGTGTTATTAATGACATAGTAAATGCACTCCTATCCTTAAAAACGATGCAAGGCATAAGGTAGGAATGTCTCTCAACTACTTCTCTGTGTAATAAATCTGTCTTTACTTCCTGCGGATGAAATAGTTGAAAATATTGACTTTGAGGCCTTTTTATTTCTTTATATTAAATGTTCTGATAGTTTATAATATCTTCTTTAGTGTAATAACTGTTTATTTTTCTTTTGAGATATAAAGTAAGCCACATGTGGTAGTTATATTTTTTAAGAGAATAACTGCTTCTCTTGATGTATTCGAGGCCTTTTTAGGCCTATCTTGCCTTTATTTCATCATTAAAATGTTTTTAAGGCCTTTTAGCCTTGATATGCATTTTTAATATGCTTTAAGGCTTTGATTTTGCTTTAAGTCTTTATAAATCCCCTTTGCTGACTTTTGCTCTTTATCTGATTGCTTTAAACCTTTGTTCTATTCCTTTATCTCCTTTCGGACCTTTTTAAACTTCTTTCACCTCTCTTTAACTGTGTTCTCTTCTTTTACTATGTGCAGGGTTTCCTTTGGTGCGTCAAAGGGTTTTGTGTTTCAACCAGAGGTTATGAAATATTGGTTAAAAACTTTGAATTAAAAATAACCCCATCCCTTTTCACTTCAGACCCTCAGAGTTATCCTGAGGCCCCAATCTCGACCTTGACTGTGGAATGGCCCCTTGGGTTTGGGGCACCATGAAACCTACAAAATAAAAAAAACAATTAATAAAACCCTGTGTTTTTTGTGGTTTACTACTTTTCAGAGGTTTATGAGGGCGTAAGGAGCAGTGAGGAGGAAGGGAGAGTGCAAGGGAGAGGTTTCGAAGGCGGAACCACGAAAACATGTTTGAAATTTCTATTTTGGAGCGTAATGGAGGAAAGGTGGTTTTCTGAAAACCACCGACGGTTTTCGCATTGCAGATGAGTGGTAAGCGGTAAAGCGCAAATCGAACGTGATACGCTTCATTGATCACCACATGTCCCTCATGAAACCACTGGTTTTGCATGGATAATGTGCGATTAGTTTTTTGGAGAAATGGGTGCGAAAGAGCGCACCGACTGTTGGATCTGGGGCTACAGATCCAACGGCAGAGAGGGAATGCGATGGGGAAAGGTGCGCGATGGCGGGAGATGATGGAGGCTAGGTGTCGGACGGGGATTGGATGATAATATTGTGGGTGGAAGGTGGGACCAGGAGTGACATGGGAACTTTGTCGGGTAGTGTGGGTTTGGGAGTGCCGACAGCCATTGATCTTGGTAGATAAACGGTGTGGATCATATGGTGGTTGGATCATTGGCGGAAGAAATGTAAAGGCAGAGTGAATGAAGGTCATTGGATCTCAAAGATCCACGGTTGATAATGATCCAGGAGATGAATGGATGGGAGGATGGTGGAGGGGGGCGAGAGAAAAGGTGGTCGTTGGATCTCGACGATCCACGGTTGAGAATGTGTCGAAGAAAGGTTATGGAGCGGTGTATAATGAACATCAGATCAGGTGTTCCGATGGTTGAGATTGTTTTATGAAAATAAAACAATGGCACGGGGTGAGAAAAATAAAGGGGCTAGGAGGAAAGGTGGGGGTGCAGTCTCTTGGTTAAAAGGAGGACCGGGGGTTAAAAAAAAAAAAAGGTTAAGGGCTTAAGAAGGCACGAAGAGGGTGGTAGGGTGGAGGATTAGGGGATTGGGAGTAGAGGGATAAGGGGCTAGCAGACTTTAGCTCACGATCGAGCCCTCGGGTCATATATAGAAGAAGGGCGGAGGGTTAAGCCCTCGAGGGATCGCATCGACGAGGGACAAAAAGAATGGGAGAGGAAATGAAGAAGTGTCGATGCGATAGGTGTCGACGGTTCCCGACTGTGGTTGTATGAAGAAAAGGGCTAGGGCTGAAGGCCAAAAAGGGGCTTAAAGCCTTATTTTCTTAAAAGGTCAGAATAGGCTAAAAAAATGGGTTTTAAAGATTTTTTAAGGCTTCCGATAAGGATAAAAAAGGGTTTTTTTGAACCTTTTAGAGGCTTTCGATAGGTTTAGAAAAGGTATTTTCAAACCAAATGAAGGTGTTTATAATGATTAAAATGGATTTTTAGAGGAAATGGAGGTTTTACGAATTGAAAAAGGGATTTTTTCAGAGGGAAATGGACTAATAAAAACAGGGATAAATAGCCTAAAATAAGCTTTTTTTGAAACAACAGGATGAAGATTTCAATGAACTAATGGACTTAGGCTAATGAAGGCTGTGAGATTTCTAGAAGTCACAATTTCTCTACAAATATTGTTTCTAGAAATATGATTTTTTCAACTTTATTCATCTCTGGATAAAGTCAAAATTATGGATGACTAACAACCCCTCCCGACTTTAGATCTATTAGATATTTTGGTGTGTTTTAACTATATTTTTTCCCACCCATTGAATAGTTGTTGAGAGGCCCACCTCCTTGGGTTTAGATTAATGCATAATTAGCTATTTATTTTCTGTTATTTCAATTTAATATACTGTTATCTATAGGTTTATTTACAGTTATACAACACACTTTTTCTTTTTCTCTACAAACATATGGGTTTAAAAATTAAAATTTACACACTTAACACACACACCTTAAGTGAAGAAGAGTTTGGTTAACATCGACAGGCAAAGACTTTAACATTGTAATCAATTGATCCTGCACCTCTCTGCCCTTGTTTAGACATTGTAATCAGTTGATCCTACACCTCCTTGCCGTTGTTGTTCTCTCTTCCCTTTGTGCCTTATTTGTGCCTTCATCATTGTGCCCCCAAGGCGTTTATCCCGGAGACTTCTTGGCCTTCATCCTTAGTTTCCGGTAGGAAGACTTACTCCTTCGCGTAGGGTTCGAGTTAGTCCTCTACCGATTCCGCACTCTGACTCCTCTTCTGGTTCTTTGGGTTCCCCTTCTGGTTTTGTCCCCGGTTCTCCCCTTGTCACCTTCACTATGTCTGGTTCAATACCTAATGCTAGTGGTAGCCCCGGCCCTAATGCTGGGAATACTACTAGTGGGACCGCAACAAGAACTACCTCAGCTGCTCCCTTGCTCCCCTATATGGCAAGCCTCGGTATTCTCGATTTTAACCAGTTGATCAATGACCATATACGCCATGAAACTGGTTGCCTACTATGCCAACTAAGCTCCCTTCTGACATCCCCAAGTTTGAAGGTATTGCTGGAGAAGATCCTACAAATCATGTTCGATCTTTCCACATGTGGTGTTCGTCTAACTCCATCACCGATGAATCTGTCCGTCTTTGGTTATTCCAATGTACACTTACTGGCAAAGCTTCTAAGTGGTATTTTGATTAGGCCTCATCCTCTCATACCACCTTTGCGACTCTTGCCCGAGCTTTTCTGTCTTATTTCCAACTTCCCCTTTGTTATGACACTAGTACCGAACTTTTGAATTCTTTCTATCAATCGTCTACGACCCCCCTATCCAATCATGTCCAGGAATGGAAGATAAGAAACAACCTATGTTGAGCCCCTACCTTTCAAGACCGTGTCTACATGGACTGGTTCCTTAGATCAATTTTTCTTTCTATTAGAAAAGATGTTGCATCGCATTTCCCTCAAACTGAAGAAGCTTCTTTCCAGATTGCATTAAAATATGACCTGGTCTACGCTCAATCTAGTTATGTTTATACCGTCTTACCTGATCTCCCTAGACTCGATGGTGCCAACGCACCAGGGGCATCCCATGCCACTAACAGTATCGTTGGAGATATTTCTCATCCACATGCTCATCCTCCCATGGGTTATGGTTTCCCTCAAGGAGGGGCCAGCACCTCCAACACTTTTCCCCCTCCCAGCAGCATGTATCCAAGATATGGCATGCCTCCTCATTTTTCCCAGCCTATTTACCACAATGTTACCCAACCTCCTTATTATCTGTATCCGTAACCTGGTGCTCCATCTCCTCAAGCATTAGCACCCCCACCTCCCTTGCCTTCTCAACCCTTGCAACAACAGCCACTGCCCCCTTAGGGGCAGGTGTATGCACAACAAGGCATGACTAATCCTCTTGCTTCCAGAAATAAGAGGAAAGGCACTTAAAATAAATTTTCCCCTGGTAATCCTGGACCTAATCCCTAAGGTAATGCACCTAACACTGCTAATCAACAACAAGGCACTCAGCCCAAGCAAGACAGGCCTGTTCACACAAATAAGCCTTGTTCATGTTGCGGTGTTTATGGTCGTTACAGCCATGATTGTCCTCTTTTACCATGGATGCGGCAGATGTGGGAGACTCAAACAGCATCGCGAGGACAACAAGCCTCCCCTTTTGTCCCTCCCAATGCTGTGCCTAGTCAACCGGTTGTGTTTAATAATCCTTTCCCTCAACAAGGATTCGTGGCTACCCAACCACCTACAGGTCAGGTGTCCACTCAACCTCCTCTATCTGGTACCTCTGATTACCAGATTCTCATGATGAACTTTGACCAACCCATCATCGTTGACCTCAACCTTCTGACTCGGTCCCGTCAGTACAACAATCCTCCCACTAATTTTTCCCCCGAGCGCCCTTCTTCAAGTTCTATAGAGCCTCTTTTGACAACCAATGGACCTTTGCAGATCCCTCAGCCTAAGGTGGAGGTTCATTCCAAGATCCCTAAGGGACCATTGCGCCAAAATGATACTTCTGGAAAAGCTGTCGATTCATATAGTATTGTAGATGATTTGGCGCAATCTCTTGTTGCCATCTCAATGCTGGAACTCCCCCAGTCATGCCCTTCACAACGAAAAGCTCTACTATCTGCCATGGAAATTATAGATCCTTTAGATGATATATTGATCATCTTCGATGTTGACCGATGAGAACATCCTCCCCTTCCTATTTCCGTCACCTTCCAAATCCCCGTCAAGATCTAGAATGCCAACGTTTCCTGTTGTATGATTGATGAGGGGGCATCCACCTGTGTGATGTCTGCTTCGGTTTGGAAGTAACTCGGATCAGCTGAGTTGGACCCTTTCACTATCACCCTCTGAGTGTGGGACGACCACTCCTCCAAGCCCATTGGCATGTTCTACAATTGTCCTATTACTCTTGCAGGCAAGATTGTTTGCATTGACATAGAAGTCATTGATGCCCTCTTGGATTACAAAATTCTATTGGGTCGTAGCTAGACTTATGTGATGTCTGTTGTACTATCTATCGTTCACCACAAGATTTCCTTTCCCCATAATGGAAAGATAGTCACATTGAACAATTGACATATTACGAACCGAAGTCTCAGACCTCCCCTGAGTCCATCATATCTTCGGTGGCCAATAAACAAACTGTCGACCCCTTAACCAGTGTCTCACCTGGAGTCTACAAAAACTCCTCTTTGCTTTGGTTCATTACTTGGTCTTCCTTCTCATCTCTCTGATCCCAACTCATCGAATGTTTGCATGATGCAATCCTCTCAGACTTCCCTCAAGCGGCACGCTTCGGCTAGTCAGCAGCCCCACCCTCTGAAACCTGCTCCTAGCCCTTCGATTCAGCCTTCTGTACCCCCTCCTCCTAGCCCTTCACCTACAGCTGGTATCCATGAGCCTCTCTACCCTCCTGGAATGGTTCCTCCAAGCCTTAACCATCCTTGAGCCATCCCACCTGGCCATTACCCCTCCATTCAAATACCGTTCCTAGCTCCCCCTCGTGGAGTGTTCTCAGTACCTGTTATGGCTACCCTATCCCTTCCTAACTTGACCCTAGGGATTCTCGTCTAGTACATTAATCCCCCAGCTGCTACCCCACCTAGTTAACCCAAGCCTTATATTTCTTTGACCCTGGTTCAGCCGGTCCCCATGACCCCTCCCACCGCTACCGTGCCTTAGCCACCTCAACAGGAACCTTCTCCTATTGCAACATCTTCGGGTAAAAAGGGAAAAAATCGCAAGAAGGCATCAAAAGACAAGGCTACCCCAACTGAACCTGCTCCTCCTCAGCCTCCAAAGCCTTGTGCTTTGTGTGGTGTCGTTGGTCATGCCACCCATCATTGTCTTGAGTTGCCTCGTATCAATCCCATGGTTAATGTTGCGTTCCTCGAGTCTACTGTTCCTAAAGCCTATGTTTCTTCCTCGACTACAACAAAGAACCCTAAGAATATTCACACCAACCATCCTTAGGCTTTGTGTGATCTCCATGGACATTATTCCTACCACTGTCCCCGCCTCACGCATTACCACGCCTCTTTGGAGGTATTTCGGGAGTACGAGATTGAACAGAACCAGCCCACCTCTCCCATCCTTGCACAGTATGCTTCCGGCCAGCTTGAGGATTTAGCTGCTCCCATTGACATTCACCCTCCTCATGTCTAGATGATGGAGCCTGCAACCACTATCCTCTACCTATCATTATTCATGAGATCCACGGTGGAAGCTCCCTCTGAGACTTCCCCTTCTGTTTCGCTTGACCTCCCCTCAGCGATCACCTTGGGCTCAACATTAGTGGATCCCTTATCTACTTGTTCTTCCATCACCCGCCGTGACGATGTGCATGTGAACCTTCATTCTCATGATGATGAGTCAGGTAGCTTCACCATTTCATGTGGTCTTCCTTCCTCCAGTCAACCCATCTTCTACTGTGATGACGACATCATGGAAGCCTTGTCCACCCCTAACTTCATATTTCCCACCCATAAGAAAAATGGTACCATTCGTGTCTATGGTGACTTTTGCGGCCTGAGCACAAGCTACCCCCAAGGTGGCTCCCACACACCACCTACCCGTAGGTGTGCGGGTGGTAGAAATCTTACCTAGATCACTCCCTCTAGCAGTGTTTGTTAGATTTCTACTTTGTGCTCAGGTTGCCAGCATTTTTCTTGTGGCATCTTTCAGATGGAACCCCGTCCACACGTTATATCGGTTATGCCAATGGTGCAAGTCACTACTCCCGAAATCTAGCCTTGGAAGGTTGGTCCATTTTCACACCCTTACATTCGCTTGTTCTCTCGAACAGTGTATGCATTGGTACTGCCACCAATAATCAAGCCAAATATGATGCAGTGTGAGGTTTATTAGCTGATGTTGTTTGCCATCACATCCTCCACCTTCATGTTCTTTTAGATTCCCTAATTCTTGTCATGCAATTGAATGGTGTCTATCGTGTGCATAATACTATCCTTTTTAGAATATATTTACGAGTGAAGATTTTGATGCGTGAATTTGAAATCATTACATTCAATCATGTACCTAGAGCACAAAATCACTATGTAGATAGAATTGCAAAAAAATTCTATATTGGAACTTAGCACACACATTTAACACAAGACAATAATATAAAATCATTAAACCGATGCATATCCATAATATGTGTCGTATAACATGTTTTAGAGTCCATCAAATCTGATACATATGACATGCTCATAGCATGTTACAAAAACTCAAAACTGGGGGCACCACCTACCCCTACACCTAATCACTATCTAGAGGATCTCAAGACAATGGATATACTCCTGCAGCTCGTAGATCATGCATCCCCTGTCCGGCCATCGCCATGCGCCGCATGACCCCTCACCACTCCGAGGGTAGACCAATACATGGCACTATGTACTAGTCATCTAAGTCTTGCCAGTTGTGCTCTGAAACATTAGTCAGAAGCCTCTCACATCTATGATGGATGTCCTCCAGAAGGGCCCTTGCATCCTCATTTTGTGGCATTCTCAATCCACTAGGTCCTGTAGCTCCTGATACTGCAGGTCGTCCCATATACCCAGCCGATTTTACTGGTGATGTATCTGCATACCAAAAGTGAAAGAATCAGTACCATATACAATATTCTGAAACTTTACAATGCACATAAAAGATTAGCAACTTGTCACTTACCATCGAGCCCCCATACTTGACCAGGTATAGTGGAAAGTTAGAGTCCCCACAATAACTCATCCCACTATAGGGATAGTCATCTATGTACAATGGAATTTGATCCCAATGAGCAAAAAACTCGAGTCAGAACACCTGTCCGACCACCCCACCTCGTCCTATGCACAATAGTCGCCCCCATCGGTGCATCCTGGGCTCCCTCGGGCCCCCATCCTAGAGCTGTATGCGAGGTCGAAGTGTCAGGATCTTCTCAAAGAAGAGAAAGCACAACATTGTACCATATGTACATTCATGGTTCACCTGCCGCTTGCATAGTGAAAACTTTCATTTCAATGATGACAACATCATTTGGGCCCACTCATAGTAGGTCCCACTCAACACACTCTCCATAAGCATCATCTGCCCCCCAGTGATGTGGTGGAGTGCCTGGTTGCCAGGATCCATAACACCGCTGCGACGATAACACGGGTCTCTAACCTCTCTAGATCCCCGATGGGTATCTGTGTACCCTTAACATGGAGATCTGGTTGACAATGGCACTCTACAAACTCCATGATGTTCCACCCTCGCAGTAACATTGGCTGAGTATTCCCTACCATCTCAAGTGGTGGGATACCAGTTAGAAAATATATATCTTGGACCGTCAACTCAATCCGATGCCCCTGCACTATAAAGACCTCATGGTCCGAACCTGAATAACTGACAATCAAGGCCAACAAGGGCTCTCCATCTGTCATCAAAAGGTTCTCCACAAACTTTATAACCCCAAACCTGACCAATGCATTATGGACACCATGATCCTCTCGGATCTCCGACCGTAATATGTCCAGGTCTCTCTCTCTCCAATTGATCCATAATTCTTCCATATTTGCAAAAAACCATCATCTTTGTCAGTGTACAGAAAGGAAAGACAACATTTAACCATAAAAACCCAGCTCTCAGCCAAAAAACAACACAGAAGAACCCCTCTCTGCCAAGTTGCACTTTTCAGGCAAAATCCTGGTACGAGTCAAACTTTTCTGCCCAAAACCTGCTACCCATGTCGTAGATATTGCCCCAAAAAGTGCAACCCAGCCATGAAAAGGAGCAAGGGTCTGTTCCTGAGCTCTGGACACCTAAAATGAACTTTAAATCCACTGAAATGAAAGAGTAGGGTTAGGCCTCTTACCTTTAATTGATGGATCTCGATTCCAACTGTCGGTTTGTCTGCTACGATGGCCGCAAGATTTAGGGCCTTCTCTTCTCTCTACATTCACCACAGCTACACTTGCAAATGAGTGAATTTGGAGGGAATATGCCTTTTTAAAAGAGAAACCCCTGATTATTCTTTCTCCTTCTGTGGCCAAACTGTAGCTTAGTTTGACAAACATCATGTACCATTGGAAAGCTCTCACCGAACTCTCAAATGGGTATCTATTAGTTTTTTGTGATTTAATACTTCACCAAGACACATTTTGTCCAAGAAGGGTCACTTCACCGCTCCTCAAAATCGAATTTATTCACTTGCAACACTTGTACTTAGGGCACCACTTTGCCTCCATACTTGTCCATGCTCGTGTTGATTTTCGTCATGAGTAACCATCGTGTACTCATGTCTTTATGGTCCCCACCATACCTTTTCTATGTCATAGCATCATCAAGTCGCCCTTGTTTAGAGAATCCGATTTGAGTCATCATCGCATCCATGGAGTCTATCCTGAGTCCCTTTGTATCCCGTTATAGTCCTCCATCCTTCATTGCTTGGTTCCTCTCTCGTGTCACATTATGGCCTTCAGTCCTACTGTCCCCTATCCCCTTTGATATTGTGTCAGTCGCTGCCAAGTCATCCATGCCCTTTACGCTCTAACAAGGGAAGTAGTTCATTCACTACTCAGTAGCCCCCATTTCATCATCATCCCTGGTGTCAGTCTATCAGCCGCTCTACTATTTTCTCTCATGCCTTGGTTGAGGATCCCTTATTGCCTCACCTATGGCAGAACTCCTTCTGTCAACATCAGATCATTCATTCCAGAAGACAAGTCTAGAGGGAGGTGTACCTTGGTTCCAAATTCCACTCTTGTTCAGTGCCTCAGATCAGGCAAAGGGACTCCTTATTTCCCTTTGTATTGATTGTTTCTTAGCTCCAACTTCTTACAGCATGATCGAGATCTGTATACTTGATGGTTTAGTGATGCAGCAAATTGTACCAATGATGCCCAGGTGTGTGTGAGATTTTTCATACCTCATGAGCGGTTGGCCCTTAAGGTAGCACCCCACATGCCCATATGAACTCTTCATTACAGCCTTTGATGCAGCTCCATAGATTTAATGATGTCGGCCTCAATCGCTTGTAGCACCTTTTATTTTGCATGTATCAGTCATATTTTCAGATCCCTTTCCTATTTACAGGGTCACTTTGGTTGTACTTATATCTCATGTACTCAGATATTATTGTATAAGTTCTGGTTGTTATCCCAAGTACAATATGTATGCGAGATTCATTATCATGTTTTTATCTGGCTCAGGTTTATGCCAGCATGTACTATATAGTTCAATCCCTTGTTTATTGGACACATTATTATTTGTACTTTGTCTCGGTGGGCATAGGTATGCCTCCCCCGCTACCTATAGCATAGGTACTCACTCACAAAAGGGACTTTTTGCACCTGCAAGTCTCGCCTCCTCAAGGTCTAGTCCTCTAACGCTCTACCTTATATTTATCTCTCTCTGACTTCCCCTTCAGTGTCTAGTGATTGGGTTCTTACAATGTACTTCGGTCATACGATTAGCTCCTAACGCTCACACGCTGGGGGGCAATCTGTTACACCATTTTTTGGTCATCTAACCTGTTACTATAAGATCGACCAAAGTACGTCATGTAAGACCAATTTTACCCTAAGTAAAATTGCTTTCACTATGAAAAATAACTTAGTAAACCTCATTTATTAAGTTGTTTATTGTCTAAGTAGGAAACCCCATGAGGAAATATTAAATAAATCCACATTTGTTTGATTTTCCTCAAGGAATAATTAGATAAACAACAGTTTAATTAATATTCCTGGTCATATTTAACCTAAAACATGAAAATTAATTAGATAAATCATTATTTATCTTATTATTTTCTACGAAAAATTATTTAAACCTTATTTAAATAATATTCCTTGTTAAATTTGACTAAATAATTTATAAATAATTGAATAAACCATTACTTATTTGATTATTACTCAACCACATCCTTAAAATAATAAATAAATCATTTATTTATTTATTATTTACAAATAAAGTGATTTGACCAAAGTCAAATTCTTTTTCCCTCCAACAAATATAATAAAATATTCCATAAAATTTGGATCTAGAATTGGTTAATAATATTTTAATTATGCACTAATATCTAGACTAACTCAATATGTTGTTATAAATTGAAGGGTTTTTCCCTTCACTCACTACCTTTTGTTGCCTAAAGATCACTCTAAATCTATACTTTTGGTCTGACTTTGATCCACCATCATTATCATATTTTGCTACCATTTTTTATGAGCTCCCTTTGAGTTCCTTTTTTGTCTGGGTTTTCTACACCATCAAGAGAGAGAGATTTTAGATCTGAAGTGCTGAGGACTTACAAGAACCCATCCCATTGAGGGGGACTGGTAACATCTTTCTATTTTCCCTTCCCAGGTGTCAAAAAATATAAAAAATTCTTTAAAACAATCTTGTCTTGTCTATTGGATGCATAGAGAAACTCTTGCTTTTATTTACTGCTTAATGTCTTTTAATGCTTAGATCTAGATTTTGTAGCATTTATCTTGGTCAACTAATTGTAGATCTAAAGATATTGGAAGTCATCTTTTTTGTTAGGGTTTTTTGTTATGCACGGCTAAAGTGAGCCTTTTTCTTATGCTTGCGATTAAGATTCATACTAACACAGAGGCAAAGAATCAGAGTTATCTTTCCATTCAACCTTATCTCTAGGATTATGTATATAAGTTGAAACTTTAATCTTTTCTCTCCTTTGGGAAATGAAACCATGAGGATCATAGTGTCGGACATCCCCTAGTTCAAAATTCATCTCTTTGAGCAAAGCTTCAGCTTTCTTGAAGGCTTGCCTAGAATTAACAATAAAAGGCCCCATAGGCCTCCCTAATTTAAATAGATTCCCCTTCTTTGTGGGGAAAAAATGGACCTGGTATGCATTGATTCTCTTCCTAATGAAATCTAGAGAAAATATTTTCATGGGCATAAACGCAGGAAGGTGATAAGGGGGAAGCTCACAGGTACCAGTCCCCTACCTTGGTGTCTTTGCTAAGCTAGAGGAAGTTTTTTGTTGGGGGGGAATTTCGGGGGGAGAAACACCATGAATGATCTTATATAAAATAACCATATAAGTTGAAATAAATTGTGAGTAACCGTCAAATTTTGTCCTATTCTTAACAACAACATCCTTGTCGAACACAAAGTTTCTTTGTTTGTTGCTAGCAACCAAGCTAACACCAAGGAATTAAAACTCCTCAACATGAGTGTATATGTTACATGTTATTTTGTCACCATGAAATTTGATGGTCAATATGGATCTATCACCATCCATACGCATACTTCCTTAGAAGTCAAACATTTATATTTCTTAACCAAGTATTGGGAACTGGGAAAATAGCTCTTAAATACTCTTAAATATGGCATGCACTTTTTGTGGTCACTTCCTGCGCATGCATGGATATTACTAAGCTTCACTAGAGACTTATGTGTTATGATTCCCTTTAAAACTTGTGC
This sequence comes from Pinus albicaulis, assembly GCA_034641835.2. Lineage (NCBI taxonomy): Eukaryota > Viridiplantae > Streptophyta > Pinopsida > Pinales > Pinaceae > Pinus > Pinus albicaulis. The sequence continues at coordinate 22,979 of JAXQQM020083247.1, forward strand.
ACCCCATTTAAAGTAAAGTAATAGGGGAAAAGTAACTTCTAGAAGCATAGTTGGGCGCATATTCTTCCAAATAAAAGCCTTTGAGTCATGCCAGTTCGAGCTAAATCCCTCCAATCATGGAGCTTATCCCCTTGGATCAAGGAACCCTAATCCCCTCATTTTTGGATCACACCCCTCTATTGGTGGATATGAAACCTTCCCATTTTCTCCTATAAATTGAGCTGAAACTTTAGGGTTAGGGGGTTAACATATGATAATATTATACTAGTCATTTTAGAGTGGAAATATTATTAAACCAAGGAGGAATATTAGGAAGGAATACAGGATGAATATGTACGACGTAAGGCTTGGTTGTAAGATTTCTCTTTTCATTCTTGAATAATACATTTGGATACTTTTTCTCATTGTGTTGTTTTCAGATTCATTAAAACAATTGCAATTCTTAATCTCCTTGATCATTAAGTTAAGCTAGTATTTGGATTATTACATACTACATATGCTTTTGATTTTTTTCATGTTTGTGATTGTAGGTTTCTTCTCAGCATTGAAGTACATATTCAAGACAAAAGGCAAGGTCTTCAACAAACATCTCATTGAAAGGTAAAAGCATTATCCTCTCTTTTTCTAGTTTTCATAATCCGAATGATAATAGCTTATGGAAATATATATTTGTATGTCTCTTTGTTTCTAGTTACCCATTGGGATACTAGGGAGATCACTCTTGTCCGCAAGAGGGATTTATCTGGGTAAAAAATTGGTGACTCATCTAGGGAATGACTTAATTTTTCTTGGTTCTTCTTGGTTTAGCTCTCCGATTTTTCTGGTTTGATTATGTCTATGTGTTGTTAGATGTATGAACTTTTAGATCCTCTAAATTAGAATGCCTTGTTTTTTATTTCTTTGAAGTTTATCTCCCGTGCGCAGTTTTGTTTCACAAATAGAGCGCAGGTTGGTGCAAGTTCTCAGTTTAATACAGTGCACATGTGCATTGATTTTCACTGACTACCTGCACACTACCTGAAATTTTTTGATAAAAATAATGTTCTCTCTCCCAGAGTCTGATGATAAATTTCTAGAGGTTCAACCTGATTTATACCAACCCTCAGAGTCTATTTGTGAACTCATATTAATTACCTTAGTGTCTTTTTTGAGAAATCATCCCTTTGCATTTTCGGGTAGCGTTTTCCCTGGTTTGCTAAATTTCTCTGTTTGGAAAGATAGATTCACTACCTAGATCATTTTTTTCTATCATTTCCCTATGGAGACACCAGGTATCTTGTTAGTCATTCTTATTTGAGTGATTGTTTTTTCTCATTTGCAAAGGAAAAATTCTAGATAAGTGAAGTACGATTTGTCTCAGAAAAGTAGTTTTTTATGAAATTGCTTCTGCTTATTAAAGTGAAAAATGATTTATTTTTCTTTCAGCTCGAATAAATCATGAAAGTTCACTTATAGGTATCATTAGTTAGATCATTAGTTAAGAGATTTCATTTTTGAATTTTTTTTATAATTTTTATGGTTTTTATAGTTGTTTTTTATTTTGAAGAATTGAAAGATTGTTTGCTCATGAAATTGTATATTTTGGATTTGAATCAATGAAAATTTTTAGTACAAAGTGATATTGGTTATGCTTCAAAATGAAACCGATTTCTTAATGAAAAAGGAATGTTATGGGACGTTTTAGGGAATTTTCACTTCTTTGAGTTCAAAAAATCCTTTTCCTTTCCCTTAACTTGGAATTTATTGAAATGAATAATTGCATATTCATTGTTGATGCATTAATTAGAGTAATTTTTTGAGTCGGCCACAACATCATAGAGTTTCATTTCCATACCCATCTATGTAAACAAAATCCAAATTAATAAAATGCTTCATAAAATTCATCTAGATATTTTTCCATTTTATAGGGCTCTTTCCACCAATCTAGTTTAGGATAGGTGCTTTGGAATAGGGAGTAATTAACTTTCCAAAGCAGCTAAAACAAACAAATAGCATCTTGCGATAGGGAAAAACCCAAATGTTGCAGTTTTTCTCTGGGAAGCTCTTCTTAAAAGAGTCAAGCACGAGGTCATGTTGGACCCAGTGGAGTAATCATACCTACTTCATTGGTAAAGATAAAATATGTGCACGTATTATAAATGGTAAACCTCAGATTAACCATTGTCAAGGAGCTTGGGATCACTTGTTAGTAAACCTCTTATTTACCATGTCGAGAAAATTTCAAGGGGATTGAGCTTTGATACTCTGCCCTTGCGTGTATATTGGGTCATAGAATTTTCCCCTAGGTTGAATTGTCTCAGTTGGAAACCTTAGTGGCTATAATCTTAGGATTTTTCCCAAGGTGATGGTGGAGGTAAAGTCCCACTGTACTTGGAGTAGACGTTGACTAGACTCACTTGGACTTTCCGAAGGGTAGCCTTTACTTTGAGATGGCATGGTGGAGTTAATAGCACCAGACTATTTCATTAAGTAGGTTGTCAGGGTAACTGTTCTAACCACTAGTGTTCCATATTGATCTCTGCAAGGTTGGATTTCAACACCAACTAGTGATTTATTGTGGAAACATATTGTTTTTATGAGGATGTCTTCCTATATTTTGTAGTGTGTGTTCATTTGTTTGGTTACTTTTAGAGCCCCTAGGTTTGATTTTTTGATTTTTTTTAAATTTTTTAGTTCGCATGTTAAAGAAATTAAACGTGGCTGAATTACTGAGACATTCACGTAAAATGCAAGGGAAGCCCGCTGAATATACACCCAGTCAATTGGTAAAAATTAAAACTGAAAGCTTTCAACCATCAGGAGTTGGGTCTTCTGAACAAGGAGAATCATCTATCATAATACATCCTGATTTCGAAGTTAATAGACCTCAAATATTTGAAACAGAACAAGATCAACCATAAAGTTCTGAAGTAGTCACAGTCGAATATGTCACTAGTGAGTTTTCAGATACACATCTTACTAAACCGGAAATATCAGAACCTCAGTTTGATTCCACTTCATCTGAGTCACCTTCGAATTTTGTAGCCCCCACTCTTGGTCGTCCTCGTTCACCTCGAGTAAAGCTTCTTATCACTAAGAATCTTCCTCCTAGCCTTATTAGCATTGAAGAAATCATTGGCAAAGAAGAAGAGGTTAAAATTCCCTCTCGTCAAGTATCTTTAGATTTAAGGTATAGTGAACCAATCTACCCTTTAGGTTTTCCTTTCACTCCTTTTTGATCGAATCCTTGGTATCTTCAATTTACCAATTTTTGTACATTCTTCTGGTTATAGACATCCATGACACCAAATTCAATTTTACTCTTTACCCAGGTATAGTACATATAACATGGCTTCTGAAAGCATGTCTACTGATTCATCCATGTTTTCATCTTCTCCAGAAAGCTTTTTGTATGGTGGTTCTTCTATTCCTGCTTGGTACTAGTTGCTTTCTGGAACTTTTTTAGGAGAATCTCCTTCCTATGAAGCTTGTACTATGTTAACTGGCTTATTTGTGTCTACCACCCAACTTTTGACTATGGAGCATATTTATATATTTTTCAGGAATATCCCTCAATCTAGCTCATCAGGTGGCTACATTCCACCTAGGTGGAAACAACCCCTTCAAGGGAAATAGCCTCTTCAAGGGCAACAACCTCTTCAAGGGAAACAACGTTTTCCAGGAGGACAACCTTTCACTGGAACTTATCCTACAGTTCTAGGGCAGATTATTCTTAGTAATTATCAAACTTATGGTCCAATGCCTCAAACTAGTTATGGTCAACCTGATGCATCACAACCCTCAATGAGAAATCCTTATCCAGGGATGAACACTATATGGAACCCCTCATTTACTCAACATCCTTTGAAACCAACCCACAAATGACTTATAATCAACCTGATTAGTCACTTAGACAATTTGGTTACACCCAAGTCCAACAACCTATTCAAGGTGCACTTCAAATTACCTCAAGGGTATCTGTGCCAAGTAGTGAACAAGCTCGTCAGAGTACTCATAGTACTCCTATCCAATCTGTTGTGTAAAAATATATTCAAAAACTTGGTACACCCATCCTAGGAGTTTCCCAAGTTTATGTGGCTACAACCTTTGAAATATAAATTCCAAATCTTCCAGACGCTATCCCTCAGACTAGTACCCATCAAACTGGACCTAAATTTTAGTCAATTCCTCAAGCATATTTAGGATAACCTGGCATAACAGTTATGCAAACAAGTCAACCTTTTGTAGGTCAACCTGTTCAAGGGAAACCCTTTGTAGGTCAACCTTTTTCAAGGGAAACCCTTTGCAGGTAAACCTCTTCAGGGAAAACCCTTGGTAGGTCAACCTCTTCAAGGTAAATTTGTTCAAGGCCAACCATTTCAGGGCCAATTTCAATATGGAAAATTGGGATAAAATCCACCTTTCCAGATTCAACCATACCATGGTCATACATTTCAAATACCATATCAACCCCAATTCAGTACGGATACCCCCGCATATCCTTAAGGTGTGCCAATTCCAACTGCTCAAGCTATCCTAGGTTTTCCTGGATACCCTTATCCAGATACAAGAATTGTCCTTCAAGGTTATCAATTCACTCAACAAGACCCTAACAGGTAGTTACCTTTTATAGCAACTTTAGATTTACCAGACTTGTCTCGGCTAATGAATGGCCCGACTTACTATCTTTCGCTTTGGCCAACCATGCCTACTAAGTTTCCCAGTGACATTATGAAGTTTTAAAGAAATAAAGGAGAGGACGCCTCAAACAATTTTATGAATTATCATCTATGGTGTGCGTCCAACTCTTTAATCGATGATTCCATTCATTTAAGACTTTTTAAATAACTTTGATCGGCTTAGCCAAAAATTGGTACATAGATTTACCACGAGACTCTTTCAGTAATTTTAGTGCCTTAGCAACTGCTTTCCTTACTCATTTTAAGTTACAAATATGTTATGATAATGGCAAGGAAATTTTGACTTCACTTAAATAAATTACATCTACATACATTTCAAATCACATCCATGAATGGTGAAGTAGACGTCGTTTAATAAAATTTTTCATCCCAGATCAAGTTCTGGCTGAATGGTTTATCAAATCATTACTCCCTAATATTACTGAAGATGTAGCTAAAGAAGCCATTGTAACAAAAGACAATTTATCACTCAAGCCCAATATCTAGACCTTGTTTATACATAGTCTAGTACTTTTTATGAAAATGTTCTAGATTTACCTCACCCAGGTCAACTTACTATGACTACTTATGGTTCTCATGCTGCAGATGGTGTAATTGGTAAAGTTAACACATCAAAGAGTAAAGGGAAATAATCCAATTCTACCACTCTACTCATAACTTTACCTAATTCACCTAATGGAGACTCTTCTCTAGAAACTTCTGTCGAAATCCATGTCATATATTCGTCTACTACAAAAACTAAATCATCCGAGAGTAAAAAGAAAGGGAAGGGTAAAAACAAACAAAACAATTCTCCAAAAGAGAAGGTAGATAAAACCGAACCATTTGACGAAAAAAGGAAACCTTGTTATCCATGTCTTATATGTGACAAAGATCACTACACAAAAGAGTGCATGCATCGGGCCAAGGTATCTAAATTTTTCAAAGGTTCGCCCACACCTAATGTTCTTAAAGATCCTTTTCCTTCGCAATACAACAGAATGATTTCCCATAATATATCTTCTTCCAATTCATCGGTGGATATCCTGATGATGTCCTCCTAGATCATGGTTGCAACACAATCTCAATATTATGGATCTAAGAGTCTTGTAACTGGAAATGAAATGGGATCATCCATCCAACCTCTTGTGTCAACTACTCCTATTTCCAAACCATTACACATCAAGAAACCTAGTCCTGATTTAGTAATTAAACTGCCTGCCAAAGGTGTACTTCGAAAATCAGCTTTCAACTCACATGTGAGAGTTGCTCATAATTACAATATTATTGAAGATGTGGATATGTCACCTTCATCAATGTCAGCCCTTGAAGTGCAAAAATATTATCCCGCCTAGAGGAAGTTACTATTGTCAGCTATTGGAGCGATTGACCCTGAAGACTCTAATCTCATCATCTTTGATCTTAAGAAATTTTTACCTAGACTCCCACACCAAATGGCTTTTCAAATACCTGTTTTAGTCAAATATAGGCGATTTTTTCACACAATAATTGACGAGGGAGTGTCTACGTGCATTATGTCTTTGGCTTGTTGGAAAACTCTTGGTTCTCCAACAATCAATAAATCACCCAAGATTCTGAAAGCCTTTTATGGAAGAGCTTTTCGTGCATTTGGAATTCTCCAGGATTTACACATAGAGGTAGAAGGAAAAACCATTATGCTTGAGGTGGAATTCGTTGATTCCCCTCTTGAATACAACCTTATTTTAGGTCAAAGTTGGTATTATGCCATGAAATTTATAGTCCCATCGGTATTTTGGTTAATAATGTTTCCTCATAAAGGAATGATTGCCGAAATTGCTCAGTTGTCTTACTACACTTTAGATCCTTCCTCTACGGATAATATCCCATATGTCGGAAAGTTGTTTATCCATTACGAATATGTTGGAGTACGACTACTTAAGGATTCTGCTCTTATGGGACCTTTCGTCATACCTCCTCCTAACGTGCCTCGTACTATTTCCAATATCAACATGATTACATCAAGCACAACACCATTTGATGACCCATGGATTGTGCCTTTAGAATCATAGTTAGACTACTACAACAATGAAGTGGCGTTGAGTCCATACGGATTGGAATATGTAGCGGTTAAATCACTTTATGACCTTTCAACAACCAATAATGATCGAGTGAATGTGATCAGTGATGAGTCTTCTTCTCTACCAGTTTTAACCACAACATGTTTTTTTGATCCTTTTCAACACATTTTCAAGTGATGAAAATATTCGGGAAATTTTGTCATTGGACGAATTACCTTGGGACAATCTTCACCATCGGTCCTCTTTTCTACCATACCTCGATAGAATTGAAAATTAATTTTAAAAAATATTTCTAAATGAATATGTTAAGGAACCTCAAAATCCAATTTCAATCCTTCATTAGGATTTTGAGATGAATTTAGGAAACATTTCGGCAACAATTCCAATTGAAATATCAATCAAACCAGGAATAACTGAAAACATTCATATAGGTGCTTCATGCTCAATTGAAGAAAGTAACATGTAAAAAGCCCTATTTCAGGAATTATGTGACATATTTGCATGATCTTACAAATAAATTCCAGGAATTGATCCTAGCATTGTAGTTCATGAAATTAAGACATACCCGGATGCTAAACCTATTAGACAAAGATTACGTCCAATACATCCACGAAAATTCGCTACTATTAAATTTGAGGTTGAAAAAATACTTTGCGCGGGTTTCATTTATACTATTCCATTTATGGATTGGGTATCCAACATAGTTCTGGTGACCAAGAAACATGGAACTATCAGTGTATGTGTCTATTATAGGGATATCAATAAGGATTGTCCCAAAGACAATTATCCCACCCCTTAAATCGACCAAATTGTTGATGATTGTGTCAGAAACGAAATATTTTCATTCATGGATGGATTCTCCAGTTACAATCAAATAAATCTCCGGTTACAATCAAATAAACATACTCCCTGATGATCAACCCAAAACTATATTTATCTATCCATGGGGCACATTTTCATATTGTAAATTACCTTTTGGATTGGAGAATGTTGGCGCTACTTTTCAAAGGGCCATGTATTATGCATTTCACGACATCAAAAATATTGTACAACCCTACTTGGACGACTTACCTACTCATTCTATGCACCGGAAAGATCATCCTACACATTTTCGTGCAATTTTTATGTGATGTGGGCATTACAATATCCGTTTGAATCCACAAAAATGTGTTTTTTGTGTACAATCAGGATGATTGTTGGGTTTCATTGTTTCTAAGGAAAGCATTCATGTCGACCCTCTGAAGGTTGAGGCTATTTTCAATTTACCTCCTCCTTCTACTCTTCACCAACTCCAGAGTTTGTAAGGGAAAGCAAAAAAAAATTGTCGTTTTATCCCTAACTATGTAGAGTTAACTAAAGGTTTCACTCATTTATTAAAACAGGATGTTCCTTTCATTTGGGATTAGCTTGCCACTAAATATTTTGATGCACTTAAACACGCGTTGATCCATAAACCTTTGTTGCATCCACTTGATTATCACCGAGATTAATTTTTATATTTAGCTGCATTTGATTCCACCATTGGAATGGTCTTAGTTCAAGAGATCTCACTGATGTCAATTTCTTTTCATGCTGACCAAGAGTATTGTGCACAAATCATAGACTATCAGTTGTAGCCATTTTACTCCAAGAACATGGCAGGTCGAGAAGCCTAATGTAATGAGGTTAAACATGCTATTCTGGAAATAGTAAAGAGGATGATTTTTATCGGTAGCCTCATGAAATTTTTTATCGAAATGTGTGATATGACCTTATCTGTCTCTGGTTTATAATATATACCTATGTAATCTAAGACATTAAGGCATCCACGGGCCCTCCCTATTGGATTAACTACTTCCCCTCTTCAGGAAAGTCCTAGGATGAAGTAGATATCCTCTACCTCAATTTGTAAGGGCATCTGGTCATTCATAAAACATTCCTTCTCTAGGTCCCAGTAATGAATAAGAATTTGCAGTAATCGAATTTATGTTTTCATATTTAGTATCATAAAAAATTTCATTAATCCACAATATATTAATGCATCCAATGATTTTGGATCATTCAAAACCTCATTATCAACATCATTGTGCTCCCTCTCTCTCCAAATGATTGACATCATGCAAATTTGAAAGTTCATCCATTAAAATCCATTTTTTTCATTGTTCTCTGTGCCTATGCCGATTTCTTAAAAGACAGTCGTGTATACATGCATAATTTCCTTTGGAAAATTGTGTGTAACTATTTATACATGCAGTTTTCAAAGTATCGACCCGCATACATGTAGAGAGGTATTTAAAACACAAAATTCTCTAGTGAAAATCAAAGAATTCTTGAAAATTTTCAATTAAATGGATAAGATTAGGGTTTAGAGTTACGTGGAAACCATGGTGGACGAATTCATTGGAGAGATTGATTGAATTGAGTTGCCCAAGTTTTCTCCAAAGCTCTCTCTTCTCAACACTTGCAAAGTTGAAATGAATTTGATTGAGTTGAAAATTCCTTTTATAATGAAATTTTAAAAACCCACTTTTATACAGTTCATCATTTTTAACATTATAATTTCATGAAATTTTTAATGTTTTGCTTGAAGAGTTCGGGAAGGTTTTTTTCCAAGACAAACGAATCATTTGTGATATTTTTCACCACTTTGACTCCATGATTGTAGACTTCTCATGGCAGGTATCGTTTTTGTCACTAGCATATAGCTTAAGACATATCACTTTTTCATTGCAATATGCATCTTGACCTCAAACTACGACATTTTTCCATAGGGTCAACCCCATTATGTTGTGATTTTAAAACCACTCTCACACGCCATCTTATAAAGTCGTAACATAGTGGTAGCGCATTCCTAGTTATATTTTCGCTAGCATATGTTTCCCATTATGCAAGAATTGTGTAGGATCGGGAGTCCTCTTTAGTCCCTCCATGATTTTGCATTGAAGCCTAATCCTTCTTCTTCTTCGCTATATTTATGGATTTATACCCTAGAGGCTCCCATGAGTTAAGTTGTACTATTGTATTTCATATTGACTATTTCTACCTTTTGGCCTTAAGTCGGCTTCATTTGGACTCATGTATAAGACACTTTTTACCATGACATTTTTCCAAGTTAAAACCATGCATTCATTAGCCTCTACGACTTGACACCTTTTATCCATGGAAAGAACATTCATTTGAGTGTTGATGACCAATATCTGCCACCTTGCATTGAGCACAGTAATGTTCCATTCCTAGGAACTAGTGCATCTTCCCTTAACACACATTCTTTCCACTGTATTATAGGCATTATTTTATTCCTTTTCAGGCTTTAAATATGAAAAAGACAAAAAAAAACATATATTCCAAAAGAGAGTGGGAATGGGCCATTTTATTCCATCTTTGATGGAAGCAAGAGTTAGTTATGTCTCCCTTGAACAAAGCACTTAAAATAAGTCTTTCCTCCATTTGGGATAGGACTTAGTTTGACTTTAGAAAAACCATAACCTTTTTCTTGAGTTAGACGTCCTCTGATTTCTTATCTCTTCCAATCATATGGAGAGTTTGTTAATGCCTCCTGCAATGCAAACTTATACAAAGTTATTTTAGGCTGCCACAGAGTCACATTGTCTCGTGCTTTTTTTCAAGGGAAGTCAACCCATGTCGGCCTTTTTGTGGTGTCTCTTGACTCATTTTTTGTCTGCCATACCCCATATTTCAAGTTATCTTCAGTATCACATCATCTATTTGGTCCTTTACTCATTTCAATTAAGAATGTCTCCATTGTATTATTACTATTGGGTCTACTCTTACCGACTCCAAAAAAATCCTCTGAGAGTATGTTTAGAGCCACAATCTAGCCCTATTTACATCATTGATAGGTGACCTTATGCTCAACATCGATCAATATCATGGGTCTTTGACTGAGTGGTTTCCCTTATGTTCAATGTCAGCTTAAATTATCACACATTGGGATTCTTGCAATACCTTACTTTCCATTTCACCCTATTGGTGAATTCCTCGCCTCTGTGTCAGCTTTCATTATTGGTTGGTACAAAGGGTTTCTATCATGTGCTAGCCACATATTGTGTATGCCAGAAACATACTTCATAATGGTTACTTCATCTTTTTTCATCTAAGTTCTTCCAAATTATTGGCTTGCGGGTTACACTCGCAATGGTCGATGTGGGGTGTCTTAATGCATTCCTTCCAGCAGATATTTTCCCATCGACTCAAACTCATTTCTCTGGTAACAAGCTATAGTGTCCTTTTTCAGTACCTTAGGGTTTGCAGTCATCAGTGGCAGACTCCTTTGCTATCAATAGTGACAATACATCAATCTCTCTTGATTGGTAGATTCTCTCAAGTCTTAAACTTCAACACATTTATTCGCACTTGTTAGATTTGTAGTGGGGTACCTTGATGTTCGTCATCATTATCAGTGAGTTTTATCACTTTTGTTAACGATATACATTAATGATTGGTAATCAAACAATTTCTCACATGGTCGATTTCAACTCGTTTATTCCCACAATGAAAAAATGTACTATCTACGGTTGGTGAATACCTCGAGTAGTGTAAGCATCTTGGTTCACTTGAAAACTCCTTCAATTTTATGTCAGTGATACCATCCACCCTTATATGTTGCAGTTCATCACAACAACATCTTGTATGTTGGCACCCAATTTTATGCAGTACCACTATTCCACCTATATTACTTGGTACTTATTAAGATCAGTTATACAGCATCAACGATGAAACATTCTTTGAGTATCTTTGATTATACTTTCTTCTATATATGATATTGAGACATAGCTTTGTTGTGTTCCTTTGCAGCTATGATCACATGATCCACTATGTATTCTTCATTTCTTTCTATACACTTATGTATACATGTTGGATCCTCTTTATACTTGATCAGTAGACATGCTTTAATATCTCTAAACATGGGTATGCCTACCTCATACATGAGTCTTATTTCTGACTCCTTCCATAGGTATTCAAGAGGTTGGAATATGGCGATCTCCTCTCAGGTTTTCAAATGATCTCCCTCTTTATAATTAATACATTTCTTCCATCATGTACCTCTTCTGACCTCATATATTAAGGGGCATCTGTTATAGAATCATTCAACACTCTTGTAGTTCTAATGCTCTTGTATGGCCTTGGGAAGCCCTTTCCCATATAAAATTTATCTTATATTAAAAAATAATATTTTGAATTCCATATGTAGCTCTACCTTTTCAAAAGCATGTACACACGCAGGTGCCATAACATAGAACCCGCGTATATTCTTAAAAATATGAAAAAATAAAATTAAATCATATTTTTTGGGTGAGGTTTACGCTTTTCACTAGAATCCCGCCTAAAAGAGCCTGTGGTCTAACTAAATCAATTGATTTCTGGTGGTATTTATACACCTCATGGGAAGGCCTAATTACAAACAAGGAGATAGGATATCGACATTATAGTCATTTTGGTCCCCAGATCAACTTTGATTTTCCCTGTGCCTCCTGCACTCCCAATCATAGGAAACCCTTGTTTCCTTGCATCTATGCTCATCCATAATTATATGGCATCCTTTTTCACATGCTCGAGAGGTGATATTTGAGGCATGGGCTGGACAGATCTGGAGGAAGGTTTTTTTGGTGTCATGGTGGGATCAAGTTGTATCTCTCCACTACTATTTGCTGATATCAATAAAGAAGATTTGTCTCGTTTTATATATGTTATGATATTATGTTTTATGATTCATATGTAATATGTTATGATATATATGTTTATACTTGATGATATAACATGTTTATTGTGTAACCCGGATACATATGAGTATCCCAATACTGACAGCTACCCCATTAATGAGGAGAGTCATGCCTAACAGGAGTAGGTGGAAGGGTACGTGGTGGCAAGGTGTCAATGATAAAAAGTGGTTACAAGGACAGGGTAATAGAAGTGACTCATACTCCAACCGTAGCATGAAGCTCAGGGTGATTAATTCCATGAATTTCACCTGGGGGAGGTCTCCTCTGCAGACTCCAACCATTACTATATGTACTCCTAAGCACATCATAAGTTGTTACATCCTCTGGAGAATCCTCATGAAGATCATTTGAAATCATACTGGGAACCTTCCCTATAATGCCTCGCTCTGTCTCCATTTAGTTCGAGTTCTGTTACTTAGGATGCCTGGGGCGAGACATTCATGTCGTCGCAGCCTTCAGGGGTGGAGAGCTCAGAGTGCCTCTAGCACATTCAGCAAAGAAGAAAATGCTCCCCTGCATTTCCAGGACAATTTTGAGGAAGGGATTCCCAGCCACATCCGAGAATTGGTCGATCGGGTGGAAGAGGAGTATCAACAAACCACAAATTCTTAGAGTGAGTTGGCAACAACTAGGTACTGGAACATGAAAAATATTTTTTCCTAGTCACTCTAGCAAAGGCAGCTGGCAATAGAACGCATTGATGGACTCATTCTTAAAGGCCACTCTGCCTCACTCACGACCACTCAGATCTGGGATGCCATGGCCCATGATACGGAAATTTCTTTCCCAATTGGTGGTAGGAGGGAGGTTGAGCTTCTACATAGCTTGCCATAGGAAATTTCGGAACCCTCCCCCTTAGTGAGTCAAAAGAGAAGTCGAGAGGTAGATGAGGACGTGGTCGAGCCCAGCAGTAAGGCTTGGCACAAATCCACCATCTCAAGACACCCACCCCAACCATACTTCAAGTTTTGTCATGGCTATGGTAATCAGCTCATCCTCTCATCATGCAACACCAACACCGATCCTCCTGAAGGGTATCAGGTCAAATATTCGGTGGATGGGGAGCCAGCCACAACCCCTCACCCTCCAGCAGTCACTTCTCCTTAGCAAGGCACTTAGCAAGAGGACAAGGCCAAAACAAAGACCACAACTGAAAACACTTGTCCAACATCGCCCTCCTCTCTGTACACTTGATGGATTGAGGAGGAAATCTCGACTGATGCTAGATCTTAGCAGGTTTTTTTATTTTTTTATGTTACTATGTTTTGGGACTTAGCCCTATGTTTCTAAGCACTCTAAATTTTTGTGCCTCTGATGATCAGCAGAAATTCAAGATTTTGGGGTGGTAGGGTTGGTCTCCCTCTGTTGTTTAGCCCACCACCTCCTTGCTCGACTGTAATCTAACTCTGTATTTTCTGTACCATTAACAGATGAATAGAATACCACTTTACACAAAAAAAAACATGTTTATAATGTATGCACTTTGAATTACTTGCTATGTATATGCTTCTTTGAACTAAGTTGCAGTTCTGCTCGCTTTGGAGGAAGCAAAGGGTTTGGACCCTATGGGATCGACATCAAACGTAGGACCTTTGGGTACTCCTCTCAAACCCAAGTTTAAAATTTTATATGGTTTTAATGCTTGAAAGAATGCTTCTTGTTGATTATCTTATTTTTCTCTGTTGAGGTTGCCAACCCTTACCTTAGGGAAAATTTTCTCGCCAACGCAAAGATATTGAGTTATGACTTTGAAATCATCTACAAAAAAGGGAAGAAAAATGTTATCACAGATGCACTCTGAAGAAAGGATGAGTATGTGGAAGCATTACTCTGTACAATTTTTATCATCCAACTTGATTGGATAGCTTAAGAAAACAGTGAGTCGAAAAATGATGAAGAGGTGTGGAAACTCATTCAAAATTTGCAACAATATCCTAGTACATTTGATACATTTATCTGGAAAAATGATTCATTATGGTACAAAGATCACTTATTTCTCTATAAGAATTCCAAACTCAAACAAAGGATTCTTTTGGAATTTCACACCTCCCCCTTAGGAGGGCACTTGGGAATTTTAAAAAATTACCACATGGTCAAGAAGGAATTTTTTTGGGATGGCCTTAAGTATGAGATTTAGAATTTTGTGGCAGAATTTTTTGTTTTGCAACAAAATAAAGTTGAGGTAATTAATATCTAAGTTTTGTTACAACCTTTAGCCATTCCAATTTAGCGTTTGGAGGAGGTGTCAATGGATTTTATCACAAATTTACCCAAGTCTAAAAGGAAAGAGTGTCACCATGGTGGTAGTTAATATACTTACCAAGTATGCACACTTTTGTGCATTATCTCATCCTTTTAAATATGGTACAATTTATATAGAATTTATGGAAATAATTCCAAAGCTAGAGGGAAACCTAAAGATTATTATAAGTGAGAGATATACCATTTTCACTGGAAAATTTTGGATAGACTTATTTTCTTGTCTTGGTACTCAATTAGCTCATATATCATATTATCATCCTCAATCTAACGGGAAAAATTATATAGTGAATAAATATTTCGAAGGTTATCTTCGTTGCTTTGTATGTGATAAACAAACACAATGGGTCAAGTGGTTAGCTATGAATGAATGGTGGTATAACACTTCCTTCCATAATGCAGCAAAAATGACCCCATTTATGGCACTTTATGGATATCATCCACTGTCTGTCACATAATATTTAAGAAAAAATTCTAAGGTTCAAGTAATGGAAGATCACATCGAGCATCAACAACAATTTCTCCAACTCGTAAAGGATAACCTCACTCTAGGGAATCATCGAATGAAACAAAAGGCAGATCAACATCACAATGAAAGAAATTTTGATGTAGGAAATTGGGTGTTTTTAAGGCTACAACCATACAAACAAATGTCCCTCAAGCAAGCTAAGAAGGATAATAAATTATCACCCAAGTATTATGATCCTTACAAAGTGTTGCTAAAGATTGGTACTATGGGATACAAATTGGAGTTGGTTGCATCTTACTAAGTGCACCCAATTTTCCATGTTTCATGCTTAAAGAAAGTTATCGTTGACAAGCTCTCAATTAAAACAATATTTCCAGAACTTGACGAAGAAGGAAAAATCATATTAGAGCCTGAAGAAGTCACAGAAACAATAACATGGAAACTATGGAATCACTCAATTTCAGAGTTTGTTATTAAGTAGAAGAACTTACCCGTTAAGGATACCACATGGGAGGATGAGAATTGCATACAAAAGTATCCAAAAATACTCAAGCATTGAGTTCAACACTTTTTTGAAGTATAGATACATGTTAGGTTCCTATAATACTAGTGTAGCCCCCTTATTTTTATTATTAGTGTAGCCCCCTGTTGTTATTGTTTTTCCCATGTAGACCCCATATTGTTATTGTTGTGCCCCATAGAAACCCACTATTGTTATTATTGTTCCCTTACATTACTATTGTTATGTAGGCTATGATTATATTTTGACCCCTTAGACTCCTATATATACCAAGGAGGTCTTGTCATTTGCATCATCGAAGAATTGTTCATTTATGTGATGTAAAGGAGGTTTCCCACTCGAAGAGGCTAGTTTTCAAGTCATTGATATATATTTTCTTATGTTTTTTTGATGTGGTTGCATAACACAAGGATACATTTGATACTATAAGCATCAATATGGAGTGCAGAGAAGTGTGATTAGAAGTATAAAAATCTCATTGTTAGATGTGATAGTTAACATTGTACGTATGGATACTAGTACTATGTGTAATGGTGATTCAAGCTTAGATATACATTTGTAGTTGTTTATTAACCTTAGTAGCTTGGAATATAACTATTCCAGTGGAAACCATGAAAATCCCCATTGAGATATATGTTAAAATATAGACATATCTATTTTTATGCGGTAAGGATATTGTATGTTGGGTTTGAAAAGTGCACAAGGATGTTGTTAACATTTTTGTAATTATGTATACGAGTATCTATGGTTTGTCATAACAAGAAATGATTTAGAATTTTAAACAATGAGATTATGTTTTTTACTATGAATTGGATAGCTAAGGAAAATAAAGACACATTCATTGGGATACATGATACATATTCTCGGCTAATAAACCTTATCTCTAGTCATTTTGTTTATGCAATGCATAGTACAGAGATGCGGAGGTGTGTTTGTATTTATAATCACACTTCTCTACACCTCTGCACTTTGCATTATGTAAACAAAATGTCTTCTACCATATTACTGACAATAAACTTAGAGATATCAACAATAATTTTAGCACGAGTATTATTTTAAATATAATAAGTAAATTTTGGGTGAATATTAGTGTATTGTGGATAGTGATAATTTCACGGTGAAAAAAAAAAAAAACTCTGCATTATGTAAGCAAAATGTCTTCTACCATATTACTGACAATAAACTTAGAGATATCAACAATAATTTTAGCACGGGTATTATTTTAAATATAATAAGTAAATTTTGGGTGAATATTAGTGTATTGTGGATAGTGATAATTTCACGGTGAAATTTTTTTTTATTGAATTGTATTATGCTACTATTGCTTGTGTAGTGTGCATTTTGAGTCAGGCTTAACATCTATTTATTCTTATTTATATATGCATATGAACTTTAGAAAATAATTTTTTGATAAAAGATGATCTGAAGGATACAATTCATATTATAAGAATCAATGTGGAGTGCAGAGATGTGGAAAAGTGTGATTAACAATACAAAAGGCTCATTGTTAGATGTGATAGTTAATGTAGGTATGGATAATAGTAGATGTGTAATGGTGATTCATGCTTAGATCTAAATTTTTAGTTCTTTATTTTGTATTTCAGTTAATATCACAAGGTAATTTGGTGAACAGAACAAGGCTTTTAAAGGCCTATCACAATGGCATTTTAATTACCATTGTAGATTAGATACATTGTATGTAATAGATCCAAGTGAGCATCTTGGTAAAGAAAGAATGTTGAATTCATGGACATCTTGTCGGATATCTCAGAAGCATACATCAACAAAAATATTGGTCAAGAAATTTATTTTTGAAGTATCATTTC
Source organism: Pinus albicaulis (assembly GCA_034641835.2). Lineage (NCBI taxonomy): Eukaryota > Viridiplantae > Streptophyta > Pinopsida > Pinales > Pinaceae > Pinus > Pinus albicaulis. The sequence goes on from JAXQQM020083247.1 coordinate 40,491, forward strand.
TTATCCACGACAAACAAATTCCCTTGATAGCATAGCTTTAGATTTTTTTGTAACCAATGGAAATGACAGAACAATCTCACTTTTGTTTATAGGTTTTTATGTTCATAACATGATTCAAGGATTTCTTTTCCTATGTAGAAATAAAAGAAGTCCTGGTTATGGTTATATATATATATATATATATAGTTTGTGGCATGGTATCATTGTAAACTACATGCAATGGTATAGTTATCGTCACATGCATCGACTGCAACGAGAGTCAACTATAGTTATTTCTCATAGTTTTTGTTAAAGCGTATGTATAAAATGTTGAGATTCTTGAGGCATACCCTCTCCTTTACTAAGATTTAATACCAATCAATATTTGCTTCCTAGGTTCTTTAGTTTCTCTAGATTACTCATATTCAGTATTATTAGAAGCATTTTAAATTTAGTTCTTTGGACTTTACCATATCCATATTATTTGTATTTAATATTAGAATTTTAGATTTGGTTTTTTTGGAGTGAGTTGACCTAGCCAAATATATATTGGCACCTATTTTTGGTAATTCTACAATACCATTATTTAATTAAAATTTAAGGGAGGTATGGAAAGTGCAGAAGTATATTTTCTGTGTTTCTTCTTCTGCACACCTCCCACTTCTGCACCTCCACACATTTTTGCTTTCCGTTTTTTGCACAAATTGATCCCTCTTTGCACTCCTAGATTAACACATATATGTATACTTTTCGAAACATTTAAGAAGTAATTACACAAATTTTTATGTTTTGTAATTAGAATTTTTCAAGTTCGTACCTTAATTATAATTATACTTGCAATCTCATTCATGTAATATCATAATTATTAAGTTAAGGGTTTATTTCAAATCCAAAACAAAATCATATTATTGAAAAGTAGTAATGTGTTTATCAAACTACAGTCCAATAATAAGTGACATCGCTTACCACGAGGATGGCCCCAGGTTCAAATTCTGAAGTACCTCTAGGAGTTTTTAAAAAGAGTGTGGAAGAGAGTACATTTGATGCAAAGTTGCCTCCAATTATTTAAGTACTACACAAAAAAAAAAAATCATTGTCACTCGGTCTAACAACAAATTATTTTTCCTTACCAAGGAAAAAATAACCAAGAACTCTAACAACCAACCACTACTATGTTCAAATTTCAAACTTAAAATGCATTATGTATATGTGCAAGAGTAAAATTGATGTCAATGGTGATAGATTATATCAATGAGAATCTTGTGAAGGGACTATCATACACCATAAATCATTGTTGTGGTTTAACAATGGGTCAATATAATATTAATTGGTTCATCCAATGTGAAATGCGGAAGTGTGGAGGAAGCTTTCATTGTAAGTACTCTGTACTTCTGCACTCCACATAATGTTGGAGTGCGGAGGTAGTTTTTATTGTACAGAATGTGAAGCCATCTCCACACAATGAAGAGTGTAAGCTAACCAAGATCTGGAAAATAATTTGGATAGAACTTGTTTTTGCTTGCCACAAATTAATGGTACTATCTATCAAAATGCTTCTTCTACTCTCCATTTATTTTGTAATAAAGAATATATTGCTTGATTTCAATACCCTCTCATTCGCATCAACAAAGAATCTCCTCTTTTTCTTTAAGCGTGCTCTCGATAGAATTACAGCCTCCTAGATTTGGTTGAATAAAACATAGAAACTCCACTAGGTAGAATATCTCTTTTTCAAGCATTATCGTAGAAACTAGAAAATACCACCTGCAACACCCATATATAACATGTACTAAGAAAAAAAACTAAATTTAATAATCTTAACAATTCAAACACAATATTCATGAGAGCCACATGTTATAATTACTTCTTTTTGTTCAAAGGATATAGGAGGATGGGTCCTTTAATGTTATGTTTGAGAATCCATTTCAAAACTTTGTTATCGAAGCATGCAATTTTGAGACTTTGGTATGAAGAAATTTATTCAAGGATGAGGAGTATCCCAAACTCCAGTGGATCTAGCTTAAATCTCTCCACCATGTACATGGTTAAGAAAATCGAAATATGATATTTCAATGTCATAGTTCAAGCCTTTTATGAAACTCGGTGGAGACAACATGTTCTCTGACTGCATTGCAAATGAATTGTTCAAATACAAATCTATATATCATGTAGGGAAAATTATTATCATATAATAAAATCTTATTCAAGGTCGTGATATTAGTTTCATTGTTATAATATAAGGCGGTCGCTAGGAAATAAAATTTTGGGCCTGAATTGGGAGAGATGAGCGAAGAATGAAAAATGCCATCAATCGATCGTGGTATAGAATCCCAGATGTTAACCGAATTTTTATATTTGGGAAGTACACATCCTTGACAATATTCCTCTTCAAAATATTTGTCGTCGTGGAGAGAAATGAGCATATATCAGTCACGTGAATCCATGGAAATATTCCTCTTCAACTCCTTCATCGAAACACGGACAACTTCCATTTTTACCCTCGCTTTCAACTAGGACTCTATGAATACATAATCTAGTAGTGATACCTAAATGTGTTCATCCCTGCCTTGTAAAAAAACCTGGACCATTATTTTATTGGAGCCAAAAAGGAAAACAATATATTACAACTGAAGAATAAATCAATTTCCAAGGGATTGTCTATGCGTTGCACTGTTTCAAAGCAAGTGAAATTTATATGATTACAGTCACATCCATGATGGATTCCATAAGATTTGAAATTCACACATCCTTGAAAAAAAATAAAGGACATACATCTATTCATTTCTTCGCTAATCATAAGTGGAGAGTGTTATACCCAACACAAAATTTAATCTTGATGTAATATTTTAGGACATGTAAATATTCAAGCGACCTGATCTATGAGGGATTTAATTCCTAAAAATTAATCTTTGAAGGATAAAATATGATGAATCTTCTCACAGTCCATTTGTGCGGTGGTTGCATGCAATTCCTTTGATAATTGTTTCTCTAAGAATTTTTGTTTCACGTGATATAATCTGGTCAACGTTTGAAATTAATATAGATATATAACTTTAACCAACCTGGGTCTTCATTCATCAGCCCAACGCGTTTTAGTTTTGGGTAGAGATAGTAGATGTCTCTCTACGTGCATGTTCCTTAAACCTCAAACTTATCAGTTGCACATCTCTCAAAATAATTATACTAAACGTGAGTCCCACCTTATTTCTGGTGCCCTAATCTGGGATTGAACATAGGCTCAGGATCATTTGTTGATTTTTGTAGCATTGAGAGGTATTCTCGCATTACAAGGAGCCTTTCAAATGAGTGAAAAAAAATAATTTATAAATATTAAAATAAAATTCAATTTTTCATATTAGTTTATGTAGGTTCCAAGAAGCCTAAGTCGACCCCAAGAATCCTAAGTCGTCCCCACTATTACATGTGACCTTTGGTCAAAAAGGGCACCACCCATTTGACCACTATAATTTAACAAAGATGGCATCCAAGTTGATCCATCCAATCCAACAACATCTTTGATTCACACATGTGAAGTAAACATAAAGGAAGAGAGTGAAGTTTGACCAAATATGAAGCTACCATTAACTAGCATTGACAGAGTTTATTCTTGCATAGTTTTGATGCAGGGGCATTAGGTTCTGAAAAATACTTTGTATTTTTGTAGATATAGGGGGTCTTATATTTTTAGTTTCTCATGTAATCTTTAAATAATTTGAGTGATTTTAAATAAATATTGGGAGAAAATTGTAAATGTTCCCAAAGGATTGAAGAACATGAGAGAATTTAATTAGTTGGGAATATGAAGAGGCAGTTCAGATTTAGGAATGAAATTAGAGTTAGTTTCAGCAATTATAGGGATTTGTTCTAGATTTAGGACTTGAGAATTCCAAGAGTTTTGTCGAGCTGTAAGGGAGTTGAATCAATTCATTAATATTTTGTATAAATGTAAGCCTCAAGGGCCTTAGAGAAGGGCAGTAGATCTGGAGAGACAGACTTAGAGTAGGCTTGGAAACTCAGAGTTCATGTAAGCCTACGGGAAGCTGAACAGGGCCAATTGATTTTGAAGATCTGGTCAAGACAAGAAGAATTTTGTAAGTGATTTCATTTTTATATATTAAAAAAATATGTTTCTGAATTATGTGTATATGGGCCGATTGAATTTCATGTAAAGAACTGGTAGGATTTCAATATGACATCGTGATGAAACTATGTGTGATTTAAAGTGTAAAACTCCTAGAATTAAGTATTGAATTGATTGGATATATTACGAATTTGGTTGGGTTCATATAACCCATTTTATGGAGGAATTATGTATTTCGTGGTGAACGCACATTACTGTGGAAGTAGTGGTTGAGAATGGCTTGGAATCTTCAAAGAAGATCCGGCAATGAAGTGAGTAGAAAGATAATCCAAAGGCGAGCATAGCCTTTTGAAATATCACACTGCAGAGATCGTGAGGAATTAAATTCTGGATGAGCGATTCAATAGAAACCGATGAGAGTTTTGGGCCTTTTTGATGAAGAACGCAATCCAATGTCAACGTTTGATTATTGAAAATGTTTAAAGTCTGTATTGAAACTCTGTTTTGATATCAGAACCTGGTGGACTCTGATTTCAATAGAATCAGTGCTTTAATCTGCAGTTGAGCGTGTTTTGCATCGAACTCTGTCCATTTGAAGCGATATCGCTTGAGATCAATCCACAGCAGTAAGACGAAGAAACCGAGTTTAAAAGGGGCGGATTAAAACTTAAAACACAGTTCGATGATCTCGATTTTCTAGTCAGCGGTTTTGAAAGAAAAATACCACCAGTTTCGCACAACATTTTGGCCAAGAAGCGGTTTCAAGAAATAGAATGCGATCCAATGAAATTATAACACGTCATATCTCAAATACTACCTATTTCGCAAAATATTTTTGTGTTAAAGCTCAGTGATGAAAAAAATGCAATTTGTGTTCGATCATTGAGGTGAGGGATCCAAGGGCAATCGCATAGCAAGTTGCGGGCTTGTTAACTCCATCTATGGCTAGCGTTCTTTTCATTGTTTATGTGTAAAAAGTGGGGACATTCTAAGTGATGAGCGATTAACATGTTTTAAACCAAGGTCGAAAAATTATGTTAATGAAATGTTGGGCAGTAGGATTAAGAGTCCTTATATTGTTGACTATTGTTGGCACCTTCGAGTAATTTAAACCAAGGTATGGATTAATGGAACGTGAAATCGAATGGACATTAATATAAGAGAGAGCAAAGATTTGGGGTTCTTAATTGTATTGATTCGCATTTTATAAAGTTGGTATTTCTATGATTTATAACCACAGGGTTTTAAGGAAAAGAAATGCTTCCGTGTATGTTTGTGATATGGGGTTATATAATCTCAAGAAATTTATTTTAATATCTCAAATCTGTGATTTGAGATATTAAAGCTTCCACAAGTTTTTATATTGAATTTGCCAGAAAATGGTTTTAGATTGGGGCATAAATTTGAATTGCATTTTATATGTATTGAAAGTGGAGTATGTGGGTTTGGCAGGGTAGCCTGCCATCAAGTGGTATCAGAGCTGGATAAGCTCTTTGAAAATTAATTTTTGGAATGCATGTGTACTGAAGCAGTGAGGAAAATTTGAAGTTTTAAATTTGTTTAAGAGTGATTGCAGATTTGAAGAGGTGTTTAGTGAAGGTATTCAAGTTTGTAGAATCTAAATTTGAAGACAAAGTGTTTTGAAGATTGCCAGGATATGTTCTGAATATGTGAGCACAGGGGTGATGGTGATGGCAAAGTGATCAGATCTAAATCTGACAAGACAGCATGCAGTGCAGCAGAGCATTGGGAGAAATTGCATAAGAAATTACAAGTGGATGTTGAACAAACTCTGAAGGTGAGGTATTTTTTATTCTGTTTGAAGAATTTTGTTTGCAAAATGCAGATTGCAGACAATTGAGGAGCATCTCAGCAAGAAGGTCACAGCTTTGAAAAGTAGTGATGAAGGAAGCCAATGGAGGTTTCTAAAGTGAAAATGGAGTGTGGAAGAACCTTGAGAATTCCCAACAGAGGTTGGATGAAAGAAGAACAGATGTGTTCTTGAAAGGGTGCAGGAGTGAAGCCTGAAGGAGCAGAGAGGATGCTCAAGAGGTTCCAGACATAGTGGACCTCTACTTGCCAAAAGACCAAATCTAAAGAGGGGATTGGTGAGGTAAGTTGTAACAAGGAGGACTTGTTACTGCAGAGGTTTCAGTGCAGCGTGTGAAAAATGAGTAAGAAATCATGAAGGAGAAGATGACTACTGACAGTCATAGCAGAGGTGACAGAGGTTCTGAGAGAGGCCACAACAGGATGAAGATGAAGAAAGAGGATGCCAAGACAGATGGCATACTAAGACAGTTAATAAAGGAAGAGTATGAGAAAGAGGTAGCTAAGATCAGGGAACAGTTAAACAAATTGAAGATGATGATAGAGGAGAGCCAGAGAGTTGGTTGGCTCATGAACAAGAGAGTAAAGTGGCATAGGCTACAGATGAATAAAGAGCAGATGATACATGCTTAGCAGAAAGAGAGATTACTCGGAATAATTGAGTATTTGGAGAAAGACTTGAAGACTGAAAATTCAAGTGAGACCAAGAGGTCGAGTGACTTTACATATGATAAATTTTTTATGTTTGCAGGAAGAACATGTGGAGAAGGAAAAACTGCTGATATTGTCACAAAGGAAGAAAATTGGACAGCCAGATATTTTGAAAATGTCCATGCACAGTTGGAGAAAAGTTTTCCTTTTCAATACACTGGAGGCAGAAGTATTTTAAATTATGATGATGGCGAGAAGCTAGAATTGAGCAGTCAATTGGAAAGCTCGAAGAAACTGAAGAGAGGACCATTGATGAATTTTTGAAATGTATAGAAGACTTGGAACAGCAGGAAGATTTGATGATCAAATCATCAAATGAGACCATGGGGTCTTATGGTTTTAAAACTGACAAGATTTGTGTGATTGCAGGTATTGAAGAAAACAGTTCATATGATGAAACTATATCCAGTGAAGCTGGAGGTTGCCAAGTAACATATGATGATTATCTTTCAGAAGAAGATCAGATTGAATTACTGCAACAAAAACAATTCATAAATTCCTTGTTTTGTGAAAGAAATTGTTCCAATGAAGTTTTGTTTGATAATGATAAATTTGTTGTTAATGATGATAATGACAAATTGATTTTGTTAAATGGCCAAGTGAAGAGTGATGGACAGATAACTGAAATTATTGCAGAGATGGAAGATCAAAATTCTATTATGATGAAGGATGAATAAGTAGTGACAACATGAAACTTCACTTGTGAAGGTAGTGAATATTGTACAGATATTTTCTCATATGAGATGACAGATTTGTGGCATGAGTTAAGTGTTCTGAAGCAGAGAATAGAAACATAGAGAAAAGGTGTTCAGAGTGTAAAGGCAGAGCTGAATGAGAATGAAAAGGTTCATTTTTATGAACCAGAGCAAAGAGAAATCCTTGAGAAGGATGATGCAGAAGAGAGACTAGCTGACAGTCTCGAGAATTATTTGAAGGATTGGAATCAGCATACTGATGTGCTGATGAGAGAACATCAGATTGAAGTGTTGCTGGAAGAAATGACAGAGTAGCAGATTGAAGTGTTGCCAGAAGAGGAAGGGACACAAATATTTTATAACTTTGATATTTGTTTTATGATTGCAGGTACTGATGGAAGGACTAAAGGATGTTTGGTCCAGGAGAAGAAAGTAGATGATGACAGTGACTGGAAATTTAAATACCAGTCCAAAGAATTGTTAAAGGCAGAGGACGAAGAAATTGTCACAAGTGACAATCAAGAAGAAGTTTTCAGTAGCAGAAAACAAGAGGGTATGGATGATAGGGTGGCAACAAGGGCTCAACAATTAAGAGCAAGAGCTGGAGTAAAGATAGCAGTAAGAGTCCAGCAAGCAAGGGCTCAGCAAGCAGGAGCCAGAGTTCAACAAGCAAAAGTAGAAGTTCAGCAATCAAGAGGAAACAGTATCCAACAGTCAGAAGATAAATTAGATCAAGAAATTAAATTGATAAGAAAACTGATGGTGAAGGTGTCTCAGAAGAAGACAACAGCAAGAAAACAAAGAAGCAGAAGTAGCAGCAAAAGAAAGACAGAAGGAGAACGTAAAAGTGCAGCCAGCGGAAAGATGCAGCATAAATTATGGAAGCCTGGAGAAGTTTAGAAGAAGAATATCGTAGCAGATGATCAGTTGTAGAATAAAGTGTGGGATCCAAGAAGACAAGGACTAAAAGAACATGATCAAGAGATCATGTTTAATTTTGACCTTGGGAGTCTGATGTAGGGGCATTAGGTTCCGAAAAATACTTTTTATTTTTGTAGATATAGGGGGGTCGTATATTTTTAGTTTCTTATGTAATCCTTAAATAATTTTAGTGATTTTAAATAAATATTGGGAGAAAATTGTAAATGTTCCCAAACGATTGGAGAACATGAAGGAATTTGATTAGTTGGGAATATGAAGAGACAGTTCAGATTTAGGAATGAAATTAGAATTATTTTCAACAATTATAGGGATTTGGTCTAGATTTAGGACTTGAGGATTCCAAGAGTTTTGTCGAGCTGTAAGGGAGTTGAATCGATTCATTAATATTATGTATAAATGTAAGCCTCAAGGGCCTTAGAGAAGGGCATCATATCTAGAGAGACAGAGTTAGAGTAGGCTTGGAAACTCATATTTCCTGTAAGCCTATAGGCAGCTAAACAAGACCAATTGATTTTGAAGATCTGATCAAGACAAGAATTTTGTAAGTGATTTCATTTTTATATATGAAAAAAATCTGTTTTTGAATTATTTGTATATGTGCCAATTGAATTCCATGTAAAAAACTGGTACGATTTGAGTATGACACTGTGATGAAACTCTATGTGATTTAAAGTGTAAAACTTCTAGAATTAAGTATTGAATTGATTGGATATATTACAAATTTGGCTGCGTTCATATATCCCATTTTATGGAGGAATTATGTATTTCGTGGTGAATGCACATTACTGTGGAAGTAGTGGTTGAGAATGGCTTGGAATCTTCAAAGAAGATCTGGCAATGAAGTGAGTAGAGATATAATCCAAAGGCGAGTGTAGCCTTTTGAAATATCACACTACAGAGATCGTGAGGAATTAAATTCTGGACGAACGATTCAATAGAAATCAATGATATTTTTGGGCCTTTTTGATGAAGAACGCAATCCAATGTCAGCGTATGATTATTGAAAATGTTTAAATTCTGTATTGAAACTCTGTTTTGATATGAGAACCTGGTGGAGTCCGATTTCAATAGAATCGGTGCTTTAATCTGTAGTTGAGAGTGTTTTGCATCGAAATATGTCCATTTGAAGCGATATCGCTTGAGATCAATCCGCAGCAGTAAGATGAAGAAGCCGAGTTTAAAAGGGGCAGATTAAAACTTAAAATACATTTTGATGATCCCGATTTGCCAGTCAGCGGTTTTGAAAGAAAAATACCACCAGTTTCACACAGCATTATGGCCAAGAAGCAGTTTCAAGAAATAGAATGCGATCCAATGAAATTATAACACATCATCTCTCAAATACTGCCTATTTCGCAAAATATTTTTGTGTTAAAGCTCAGTGATGAAAAAATGAGATTTGTGTTCGGTCATTGAGGCGAGGGATCCAAGGGAAATCGCATAGCAAGTTGCGGGCTTGTTAACTCCATGTATGGCTAGCGTTCTTTTCATTGTTTATGCGTAAAAAGTGGGGACATTCTAAGTGATGAGCGATTAACATGTTTTAAACCAAGGTCAAAAAATTATGTTAATGAAATGTTGGGCGGTAGGATTAAGAGTCCTTATATTGTTGACTATTGTTGGCACCTTCGAGTAATTTAAACCAAGGTATGGATTAATGGAACGTGAAATCGAATGGACATTAATATAAGAGAGAGCGAAGATTTGGGGTTCTTAATTGTATTGATTCGCATTTTATAAAGTGAGTATTTATATGATTTATAACCACAGGGTTTTAAGGAAAAGAAATGCTTCCGTGTATGTTTGTGATATGGGGTTTTATAATCTCAAGAAATTGATTTTACTATCTCAAATCTGTGATTTGAGATATTAAAGCTTCCGTAAGTTTTTATATTGAATTTTCCAGAAAATGGTTTTAGATTGGGGCATAAATTTGAATTGCATTTTATATGTATTGAAAGTGGAGTATGTGGGTTTGGCAGGGTAGTCTGCCATCAAGTTTGATCAAGTTTACCAGTTGTTATTTGAAAAAATATTTGACTAAGAAAAGAGGATAGCTTTGACCACAGTTCTGGGAACTCTAACCAATGTTGACCATAGGTCAACTAAGGTTATTTGAATCAATTCTCTTAGGAAGTTGTAGGGTCAAATTTTGTCCTCCTTTGACCAAAGTTTACCAAAAGAAAAACAAACCAAAAAATTAGAATATTGACTAAATTTGACTAAGATAAATAGGAGTTGAATTCCCACCTTATTTCTGGTGCCCTGATATGGGATTGAACTGATGCTTGGGGTCATTTGTTGATTTTTGTAGCATCGGGAGGTATTCTCGCATGCCAAGGAGCTTCCAAATCAGCGAAAAGAAAAATTATAAATATTAAAATAAAATACAAATCTTCATATTGGTTTATTTAGACTCCAAGAAGCCTAAGTCGACCCCACCATTAGAGGTGACATTTGGTGAAAAAGGGAACCCATTTGACCACTATAAATGCACAAATCTAACATCAAATTCAATCCATAAAATCCTACACCAAAATCTATGATCCACACAAGCAAAGTCAACCGAAAGGAAGAGAGTGGCATTTGACCAGATATGAACTTGTCATTGACCAGCATTGACCAAGTTTATTATTGCACAGTTTGACTGAGTTTACAGGCTACTATTTGACTAAATATTTGACTAGTTTAATTGATAAAAGGAAAAAATATTTGAACACAGTTCTAGGAACTCTAACCAGCATTGATCGTAGGTAAACTAAGGCTATGTTGTGGCTCATTTACTATTTCATTTTAAAATATTTCTTAAAATAAAAATAAAATGATATATAATGTTTTGAAAAAAGAAAAATGAACCAAAAATTCCACATGCCGAAAATGATTTATATGTTAAAGTATCAAAATTATGTTTCGAAAGTTGTGTAAGGTCGACCATTCTTTTAAAGGACATTTAACTCGTCGGGCGGAATTGAAAGGATGTCAGGTCAGAGTTGATTGGGGGAAACCCATGAGTACAAAAAACCTGACGATTAACCTCTGGGGTGCCTCCACAGTTGACAATGACGTGAGCGTGTGGACTCAAATCAATGTCTCACGTTCACTGTGGAGGCACACCTCCGAAGAGCGTGCCATACCCAGTAGTTCCCCCGCAATGATGTAGGCACCTAGAGATGTCAGCGAGCGAGCCAACTCCCTGTCCATGCCATATCCCATACCTGTCTTGTCGAGCATTTAATTGTTGTTTTCCCCCCAAATTACCGCCTCGCCTATAAATAATGAGTCAAACCCCCGTTCTTTTCACATGCAGGTTTCATTTTAAATCATCCTAGTCATCCCAATCACCTTTCCCCCCATTTTTGAGTTTGTTCAGTCATCATCCCAAGTGTAATCATGGAAAATTCATCCTTGTTCGGTTCTTCTAGTCACATTCCTCTCATGGATACAGAGCAGGACGTAGTGGACACCCGTTGCACAGTAGAGCATTTGCCTCTGTACCAACAATTCATTCTTAATCAACACAATTCCCTTGTCTTCATAGCTATGGTCAGGTCTGGAGTCTTATCTACATGTGTCCCAAAAACCCATCTTGTCCCAGAATTCATACACTGGCTAGCATCAGCATTATATCCTAGAAAGTGTTTTGTAATGAACCACTTTGGAGAGAGTGTCTTCCAAGTTTCATCTATGTTAATTCGTCAATATTTTTGCTACCCAGAGTCTGAGTCATATGTTAGTTTTATTGCAGATTCATTGACAACACATTATGAAAATATTGCAGGGCAAGATTACACGCGGATTTTATTCTTTCTAAAGACAGAACAAGGGAGGTTTTCTCGAGATCAGAAGTTATTTTCCTTGGAAATTTTTTATGCATATGTCAAGCCTGTGTTACAATTTCTATCAAAAATACCTATAAAGGAAGATGCTTCTCAGATTTACATGTCAGTGCTTGGACTATTTTCTTTAATGATGAAACCTGAAGTAATGTTGGACATCCTATCTTTTTGGTAGGAGAATATTAATTCTCAATTTATGAGCTTGAATCGCATAGGTTATTTCAAGTTTCCCTCAATTTTTACTTATTTGTTCATGTATCAAAATGCAGAAGAGTTTTTGAATTTGGGTTTAAACATTGTGGATTCAAATAAGCAGAGGCAATTAGTAGTGTTTTGGACTGACTAGATAAGGAATGAACCTAGTGATGGTGGGTTATTTTATTTTGTTGCTTACTACTTGCTGATTTCCTATAAAATTTTGAATGGGACTGCTTCCCCATGTTTTCTACCTAAGGCTCAGGAATTCCTTCAACTCAGTAATAGTTGCAAATATGGAGACTAGTTTTTTTGTAAGATTATTCAGAAATTAGATTGTATGGTACTGGGGTTGAACCTTATAGATTTCCTATTTTTGTCCCCATGAGAATGTTTTCCTTAGAAATTATTAGACATAGTTTGAATGTGGACCAGATTCACTTTGTGCCAATCAAGAAAGGACATTTGTTTAAATTACCTATGACTGTAGGACCTTTCATAGTGAATACGAGGTAAGTTGCAAAAGAAGCAAGCCAAATGATAAAAGACATGCATCTATTGCTAGGTGAAATGTGGGCTTATGATCCACATCAGGTTATTTCCAAAAGAAGCATTGAGAATGGTTACTCTGCTTTTACTCATGAGAGTAAAATTGAAATTGAAAAGATGGCTAATAAGGGTTTTGCAGGTACTGGAAATACTAGTATTGAAAATCCTATTATTTTTTAGAAGGTGAATAAAAGGCGTAGAGAAAAGAATGTTGATTCTGAATAAGAGGAACAAGGAGCTGAAAAGAGAGCTAAACTGAGTGAAGAGATGCCACACGCACAACTAGGTTTATCAATTGAATTGGGAGATATACAAAATACACAAGCTTCACCATCCAGACATGAGGTTGTTCATGATCGGGTACCATTAATTAAGTAGGTTTAAGCTCAAATTGCTGAGAATAATCAGAAGATCAGAGCAGGCATGGAGGCTCAAGTTGAGTCTCAAATCACCGCTGATCAATCTAGATTGTTAACTGCTATGTGTTTAGAGAAAGATTAGCTGAAAGTTTCTTTTTCACACCCATGTGAAATGACAGTAGGGTCATCAAGCAATTTCAGGACTGTTAATTTGATTGTTGATGCCAGGAAGATTCCCTTACCTGATAAAATTAATTTCCATGTGAAAACTGGTTTATTGATTGTGAATGATTTGACTAAAACCAATGCAGTTGCAAGTAAAGTTGAAAACATGTTGGGGAAGGTGATCAAGCAGTTGAAGTTGGAGAAGGCTAATTCCAGAGCTCTCTCCACCCAAAATCAGGAATTATAGAAGATAATTGTCAATATTGGAGTGGAACCTAATGACAGGTCAGTTGTGAAGAATTTGTTGCAAAGTGAAGAATCAAAGATCAATGTGTTAAGAAAGAAGATGAAGTTCCCTACTGGAGAACACCCAATGGAAATTAAAGTGGCAGAATTAAAATCTGAGAAGGAAAAACTCTTATAGAAAATGTTGCAGAGAGATGAATAGATTACCAGATTGAAAGAGACAGTAGCTAAGTTACAGGGGAATATTGATTCACATGTCTTCACAATAGATTTTTCATCTATAACTAATGACCTAGCAACTAAACTATCACAATTGAGTACTGAGTTGAAGATGGTAGAGATTGATATAAAGAAAGCTCAAAGTGATCTTGAAACGGCCATAAAAGTTATATGTGCTAAGGATAATGAAATTCTAATTTCTAAGGAAAATAAAGACAAGTACAAACAAGATTATCAATTAGCTTGTGAAGAAATCAAGAATCTCAGAGAGAAGGTGAAGGGGAATATGTCCCTAATTGAAGCTAAACATATTCTTTGGAATGAGACTATAGGAGTGATAAAAACAATATGGGAATCACTAATTCTTATTTCAGAAGAGAAGACTATAATCAGAGATCTTCAAGAGATTGTATTATCTAACAAACAAAAAATACACGATAGAGCTATATGGGCTAAGAAATTAATATATTTTTCAACCCCAAATCAGTACAAGAACTTGGTGAACATGCAATTAAAGATAGACCATTATGTCTCCTAGAAATAAACAAGGTGATAGTGAAGAATGAACATAGGAAGTCAGCAGAAAAGAAGTTGACATAGATCAAGCAAGCAGTAGATAACTTCAACATTATGTTTTATAAAATAACCAGGGCAGGATTTCCATCTTTCTGGAATCTGCAAGGTAATTTATTGTCCTAGGAAACATATGAAACTCAGTTGGTGGATGAAAAAAGTAAAATTTACAATACTCATGAGAAGACTGCAGGTTTAAAAGGAACAACAATTCTCAATTTCCTGCATAAAGATTTTGATTTTTTATGGATGGTCAAGACTTTATTTCTGGACAAGCCTACTTACACCAGGATCACTGCTTTTAGATTGGAACATCATAGGTTATTTAATGCTCCGAGGACAAATGTTGAACTCTAGAAAAAGTGCAGAAAATGGATGATCAATCTTCCTGAAGACACATCAGCAGCAAATCATACTCAGAAGACCACATCAGCAGCGAAGGGAACCACATCAGTAGCAAAGGATACTCATAATACATCATAATCTTTCTATATATTATTTTATTTTATTTTTGTTTTAGAAGGAGGTTGCAATGTTGCCCTCGATTTTAATGAAAGTATTTTATAGAAGAAATAAGTAGTTTAGGTAATTTTAAGAAGTTTTGGCAGTTACAAACTACTTTTGAATGTATTTAGGAAAGAAAAAAATGAAGAAGAAGGGTTTGGAGTTTTGGAACTTCTGGAAGACTATTTTTTTGTACTTATTTCTCTGAGGAGTTAATGAAATAAGTCTCAAGTTTCCTACAATTTTTGATGGTGGTTTGTTTTTCCTGTGTCATCTTCTGTTATTTCTTCTAATGAATGAAGTGAAGTAATGAAGTTGCAAGCCTCTGAATTACCTTTGTAAGTAAGATTTAAATATCCTTAAATGCTCTCCTTCACTCCAACTCCTTTATAGTCATAACTTCTTTCTGAAAGTTAAGTTAATAGATCCTTTGTTTACAACATATTATCTTAAGCTTCTTTAAAGTTCTTCTTACTATTTCACATTTCAGCAATTAAAGGCATTGCGTAATCTTTTATTTACTCCAGGGCATTAAGGGTTTTAAAACTAATTTCCAAAGGAATATAACAAAGAACATATGATAAATATTGTTTCTGTAAAATATTGTTAAAATTTCTTAAGCATTGATTCCTTTTCACAACCAAGGGATTGTCTCTTAAGAACCAAAATTTTTTGGCCCCGTTGGTGGGGATGAAGGATCAAAAATACCTTTTTCCCTGGGTTTTCACATTATTTCCTCTTTTTTTTCAGTGAGGAGGAAATTTTGGTTGTGTATCATCATACTCAGAATTATGGCTTACAAAAGGCCTCACATGAGGTCAGATACCTCATAGTAGAAGGTCTGTGCTTTATCAGACCCTAGAATATTGATTTCTAAGAGAATTGAGAGACCTAAAACTCTCTCAGCACTTAGTCCTACATTTTCTGCCCCCGGAAATAGCTCAATTCATCCTTTGTTTTGAAATACATCTCAAGTACTTCATTTCTTGGAACAAGATTCACCTTTTACACCTATTTATTTTCAAGAGCGTAAATTGGAAGAACACTCATTTGAGTCTATTTCTTTTCTTTTTACACAAGATCAACAAGTTCCAGTTGATTGTTCCTCTGCCATTGTTCATGTTAGGTCCCTATATTACTAGTATAGTCCCTTATTTTTGTTATTTTAACCCCCTTATTGTTATTATTGTACCCCTGTAACCCCCATATTGTTATTATTGTGCCCTTAAATTATTATTGTTAGGTCGGCTAGGATTACATTGTGGCCCCATGGACTCCTATATATAGAAAGGAGGTTTTGTTATTTGTATCATCCAAGAATTTTTCATTCATGTACTGTATTGGAGATTTCCCCCTCGAAGTGGCTTATTTCTAAGGCATTGATATCTCTTTTCTTCTATTTTTGGAGCTGGCTTCACAACATTTGGTATCAGAGATTTGGATTCTAGGGTTTCACTGCTCCAAACAGGTCATCGTGGCATTTTTGCTATAACTTTTTTTCTACGAAGTTTCATAAGCTGAAATTTTTAGGGTGCGAATCAGAAATCCTGAGGAACATCGTCGCAAAATTTCAGAGCTTGGTTCACAATATTTTCGGAGATATGATGTGTGGAAGTTAGGTCTTTTTGCAGGCTCCTCAATTTAATCTCAACAGGTCATCGTGGAATTTGCACTATAACATTTTTTCTACGAAGGTTCAGAATCTGAAATTTTTAGGGCGCAAACCTGAAATCCTAAGGAAAGTTTTTGTAAAATTTTAGTGCTTGGTTCACAATATTTTAGGAGATATGATCTGTGGAAGGTAGTGCTTTTTCAGGCTCTTGAATTTCATCTCAAAGAGGTGATTGTGGGAAAATATTCATAACTCTCTCTTTGAGCATCAGATTGGAGTGCCGTAAAAAGTGGTCGCAAGTACACATATTGTAGTTTCTTTGCTATCAATTTCAGAGCTGAAAGATGAAACAATGACACGTGGCAAGTCATACAAGTTCGCTCTACTAAACTAGTCCATAATTAGGTCATTGTGGGAGATTGGACATAACTTTGCCTTGGAGAATCCAAATTAAGTCAGACCTGTAGCATTCAAAAGATAATTTAGAAGGCTACCTCAGTGCCAAATTTCAGATATTGAAGCGCCGCAATCACAGAGATAATTCAATTTCAATATCGAGCTCCTCAAAAGCAAGAAAAAGGTGTGTATTGTTTTTCCGAATTGCATAAGTCTTGTTTGAAGAATCAATTTGAATTGATTCCAAGGGAATATTGTAGAATATATATCAGTATTGGGTTCTAAAAAATGCCCCGTAAAAATAATTCAACACCCGTTAAGCCTTCAGAAGGCTCTACTATGACTCATGAAGATGAAGAATTGAAACATGATCTATCAAAATTACAAGAGCAAGTGCACCAAATTTCGCTCTCGCAAAGAGCAACAAAAAATGAAATGGAAATTTTGAAGAAAGACATGGAAGCAAAGATGGATGGTTTGAAGAATAATATGGATGGTTTGAAGAAATGCATGGAATCTAAGATGGATGACATGGAAGCTAAGATCAATGAAAAAATGAAAGACAACATGGAAAATATGAAGAATGATCTAAAAGTAGACATGGAAGGTTTGGCAAAGTTGATACAAGAAATGTTTCCTAATGGTGAAAAGATAGTAGAGGAAACTCATGATGAGAAAAAAATAAATGTTAATCGTGACTTCATAAACTCTAATGTTGGCGGGAAGAAACAAAATATTCCAAAAATGGATATGAGGAAGTTTGAGGGAAAGGATCCTATAACATGGATACTACAGATGGAGCAATATTTTGATCTCCATAATGTGCAAAACACACAAAATGTACGCATTGCAACTTTACATTTAGAACAAAATACATTTGTATGGTATCAATGGCTTTGCTCTCATAAAAAAATTGTCACTTGGTCAATTTTTACGGAGGAAATGATAGCACATTATGAGGATACAAAGAGCAACACCTTCTTTAGCCAATTGATAAATCTCAAACAAAAGGGTTTAGTGGGGGAGTACATTGAGGACTTCCAAAAATTGAATATAAGGGTAACTGATATTCCAGAGGAACACAGGATTGATCTCTTCATAGGTACTTTAAAGGATAACATCCAACATGAATTTTGTGTTTTGGAACCTGATTCATTGGAGAAGGCATTCAGGTTGGCAAGAAAAATTGAATGTAAAATTATGGCGACAAGGAAGCCTACCACTCACTTCTATAAAGAAGGAAGTGTTGCTACGCCTAGATTTCCACAACCTACAAGGTTGACACCACAACAATTGGAAGAAAAAAGGGCAAAAGGGCTTTGCTACAGTTGTGATAGAAAATACACTAAAGGTCATAAGTGTGCTGAGAAGAAATTATTTTACATAGATTGTGAAGAGGAAGAAGAAAATGAACAAGAAGAGGATATACACCAGAAACCAACCCTAGAAGAGGAAGAAATGAGTCCGACCATATCGTGTAATGCATTGGCAGGAATTACCACTCCTCAAACTCTCAAGATAGAAGGACATATCAAGAAGAAAAGGTAATAGTGTTGATTGATTCAGGTAGCACCCATAATTTTATTCATTGTAAGGTAGCCAAGGAATTGAATTGTTTCCTATATCCAACACCAGAATGTCAAGTGATGGTTGCAAATGGAGGAACTATAAATTTCTCTGGAAAATGCCATAATATCAAGCTAACCATGGGGGAATATGTATTGACTAGTCCAATGCTTTCCATTCCTATTGGAGGTGTTGATGTTGTACTAGGAGTACAATGGTTACAATCTTTGGGGACGGTAGCTTTTAATTTTCAAGAACTTTTCTTGAAATTTTTTTCAGAAGGAAAGGAAGTCGAATTACGGGGTATTGCAGGGAAGCCGGGAAAGATAATAAGCTATAATGTCATGACAAAGCTTCTAAAGAAAGAACAACGAGGCGTAATTGCACAATTATGCTCACTAGAAGTTCCAACATCAAAATCATCTATTTCTGCAGATCTCCAACAAGTCTTGGACAATCATTCCAAGATGTTTGAAACTCCCAAAGGACTCCCACCTATTCGTGATCATGATCATGCTATTCATTTGATTCCAGGAAGTGTTCCTCCAAACATCAGGCCTTATACATATCCTTATGTCCAAAAGAGCGAAATTGAATGTATGATTGCAGAAATGTTAGAGGCGGGTATAATTCAACCTAGTCAAAGTTCTTTCTCTGCTCCTGTAGTATTGGCACACAAGAAGGATGGATCATGGCGAATGTGTCCGGATTATAGGGAGCTCAATAAGCTCACCATTAAAGATAAATTTCCCATTCCTGTGATTGATGAATTATTGGATGAATTACATAGAGAAATTTATTTTACCAAGTTGGATCTTCGTTCAGGATATCATCAAATTAGAATGAAGACTGAAGATATTCCAAAAACAACATTTGGAACTCATGAGGGTCATTATGAATTTTTGGTCATGCCTTTTGGCCTTACCAATGCACCTTCTACATTTCAAGGGTTGATGAATTCCATTTTCAAACCCTTCCTTAGAAAATTTGTGCTAGTATTTTTTGATGATATACTAATCTACAACAGGTCTTGGAAGGAACATGTTGAACATGTTGACAGGGTGCTCAAACTGTTGCAGGAGAAACAATTATATGCAAAAAAATCTAAATGTTTCTTTGGAGTACAAGAGGTGGAATATCCGGGTCATATTGTATCTCACGAGGGTGTTAAAGTAGACCCTAACAAAATTAAAGCCATTAAGGAATGGAAAGTCCCCACAACCATAAAGAAGTTGCGAGGATTTCTCGGGTTAACAGGGTATTATCGCAAGTTTGTTAAGAATTATGGGAGAATAGCATCACCTCTAACAATATTATTGAAGAAAGATGCATTTTCATGGACTCCTGAAGCAACTAAGGCCTTTGAACGTCTTAAAGAGGCAATGTGCCTAGCACCGGTCTTAGCTACACCAGACTTCACAAAAACCTTTATTGTGGAATGTGATGCCTCAGAAAATGGAATTGGTGCAGTTTTAATGCAGGAAGGAAGACCCATTGCTTTTGAAAGTCGTCCAATCAAAGGAAAGTATTTACAGAAACCTATTTATGAGAAGGAAATGTCAGCAATACTGCATGCACTAAAGAAATGGAGAACTTACCTAATGGGAAGACACTTCAAGGTAAAAACTGATCATGATAGTCTTAAACACTTTTTGGAACAAAGACTATCTTCAGAAGAGCAGCAAAAATGGGTCACAAAGATGTTGGGTTATGACTTTGAAATAATCTACAAAAAGGGAAGCTAAATGTTGTTGCAGATGCACTCTCAAGAAAGAATGAAGAGGTGGAAGCATTGCTTTGTGCCATTTCTATTATCCAACCAGATTAGATAACCGAAGCAAGAGATGAATGGAAGAAGGACGAAGAAGTGTGGACACTCATTCAAAAGTTGCAGCAAGATCCTAGTACATCTGATACATTTAGTTGGAAAAATGATTCCTTATGGTACAAAGATCGCTTATATCTTTGTAAGAATTCCCAACTAAAACAAAACATTCTTCTGGAATTGCACACTTCTCCTTTAGGAGGACACTCAGGATTTTTAAAAACTTACCACAGGGTGAAGAAAGAATTTTTTTGGGATGGCCTTAAATCTGATATTCAAAAGTTTGTGCCGGAATGTTTGGTTTGCCAGCAGAATAAAGTGGAGACAATTAAGACCCCAGGACTTCTACAACCTTTATCCATTCCAAGTCAGCGTTGGGAGGAGATTTCAATGGATTTTATCACAGGTTTACCTAAGTCTGAAGGAAAGAATGTCATCATGGTGGTAGTTGATAGACTTACCAAGTATGCACACTTTTGTGCATTATCTCATGCATTTAAAGCAAGTACAGTTGCTACTACATTTATGGACACAATTCAAAAGCTACATGGAAACCCAAGGGTTATTGTGAGCGAAAGAGATCCCATTTTTACTGGAAAATTTTGGACGGAGTTATTTTCTTCTTTGGGTACTCAATTAACTCATAGCTCATCTTATCATCCTCAATCTGATGGTCAAACTAAGATAGTAAATAAATTCTTTGAAGGATATCTTCGTTGTTTTGTATCTGATAAACAAACACAATGGGTCAAGTGGTTACCTCTCGCTGAATGGTGGTATAACACTTCCTTCCATATTACAACAAAAATGACCTCATTTATGGCACTTTATGGATATCATCCACCATCCATCACATCATATTTAAGAGAAACTTCGAAGGTTCAAGCAGTGGAAGATCACATCGAGCATCAACAAGAAGTTCTCCAAATTTTAAAGGATAACCTGAATTTGGAACAAAATCGAATGAAACAACAGGAAGATCAACATCACAGCGAGAGAAGTTTTGATGTAGGAGACTGGTTATTTTTACGGCTACAACCATACAAAAAAATGTCCCTCAAGCAAGCTAAGAAGGATAATAAATTATTTCCAAATTACTATGGTCCTTACAAGGTGTTACAAAATATTGGTACTATGGCATACAAATTGGAGCTTCTTACTTCTTCACGAGTGCATCCATTTTTCCATGTTTCATGCTTAAAGAAGTTTATAGGTGAAAATATTCCAGTTCAAATAATATTGCCAGAACTTGATGAGGAAGGAAAAATCATATTGGAACCTGAAGCGGTCACGGAAACAAGAACTCGACAGCTACGGAATCGATCAATTTCAGATTATCTCATCAAGTGGAAGAACTTACCCACTGAAGATTCTACATGGGAGGATGAGAATTTTATACAGAAGCACCCAGAGCTACTCAAGTGTTGAGGACAACACTTTTTTGAAGGAGAGGGGCATGTTAGGTCCCTATATTACTAGTATAGTCCCTTATTGTTGTTAGTGTAACCCCTTATTTTTATTATTGTACCCTTGTAACCCCCATTTTATTATTATTGTGCCCTTAAATTATTATTGTTAGGTCGGCTAGGATTACATTGTGGCCCACTAGGATTACATTATGGCCCCATGGACTCCTATATATAGAAAGGAGGTTTTGTTATTTGTATCATCCAAGAATTTTTCATTCATGTAATGTATTGGAGGTTTCCCCCTCGAAGTGGCTTATTTCCAAGGCGTTGATATCTCTTTTCTTCTATTTTTGGAGCTAGCTTCACAACAGTTCATCAACCTACTCCCATATCAGTTTTACCACCACCTTCATTTACTTCTACAACAGGTTCATCTTTCATAGCAGGTTCATACAATTAATCAAGGTGTAAACATGGCAACACCAGCCTTATTATTAAACATATATGCTCCACTCAATCTTCCATAACCATTTTATGCAATGCCTAAAGATCCTCGTTTCACTGGAGAGGCTGAAGTTACTGCAGAGAAGAACTCATCTGTGTTTTGTAATTTTGCTGAAAATTTTAATGTAGAACATCTTGATGTTGTAATGAGGCTTTTTGTTCAGTCTTTGGATGGAGAGGCTAGAAAGTGGTTCAAAGGATTTCCAAATAATTCCATTAATACCTGGGATGAACTAGAAAATCATTTCACTCAAATATGGGGAGAGAAAATAGATCATCGTTATTCATTAACATAATTCAATGAAATTAAAAGAAAATCTGATGTAAATATTTTCGAGTTTATCAAAAGATTCAATGAGTTGTATAATAGTTTGCCTGTAGAGATTAAGCCCCCTCCTTTTGGAGAAAACGTAGTTTTTTTTGGGGCTTTTGAAGTTGATTTCAGTTTCACACTTAGAGAAAGGAGGTCCCCTAGTCTTGAACAAATACAGACAAATGCTTTAGAAATTGAACCAATATGACTGCAGTTGGGAAGGTGACAGGAAAACAACCAGTCCAAGAGAAGGGGAAAGAAAAAGAAGAGTCATCATAATATCAAAGGCTTGAAGATATGACTAAGGTGATTAAAAATTTATCAAATAAATTAGTCAATATAGAATTGGAAAATAAAAACTCCCAAAGACAAGTGCAACAAAATCAAAATAGATGCTTTAACTTTCAATTCAAGAAACAGCCCCTGCAAATCTTACAGTGGGAAATAAAGGATCAAGATCAGGTCCAGGCACCATTATATTTAGAAGCTAGACATCGAGAATCAGTAGAAGATGACAAAAAAGTACAACAAGATCAAATATATGTTGTGTATATTAGATAGGATGATGAAGAAGATAATTGTGAAGAAGAATATGTTGAGGCTAAAATGTCTTTTAATGAATATGAAGTGAATGAATACTATAAAAAATTCACAGATTTTATGCAGGTTGAGTTACATAAGAAGTATAATCTGAGATCAAGGAAGAGATCCATGGTGAAAGATAGTGAGGGTGAACAACAAGATTCTGCTCCTCCTCCAATGGCGACTCCACAACAACAGGACCCTATAAATCAGGTGAATAATGGGAAGCAACCTAAAAATTCAGTTAACAGAACAAAAATGCAACAGGGTGAATCTTCCCAGAACAAATTAGATAATACTAATATTTTGGAGAAAGTTGTTCCTGTACCTGAACAGGTTTCAAATTCTATAAGGATTGAAGAAGAACCTGAAAGAATGTTAAACAAAATAATCCTTTCAGTTTAATAAAGGAGTTGGAGAAAGTCAAAATTCATGTACCTCTTTTAGAATTAACTAAAACACCAATCTACAAGAAAGAAATCTCAGAATTTATTAATCTCACACAGAATGAAGATATAAGGGACACTATAAATTTGAAAGAAGAGAAGCTAGTGGTCACCTTTGGGCCTCATGTAGAGAAGTAGATTCTTCTATTCCTCCATTTTATATTTCCTTGTTGGTTCATGATTTTACTATCCATAATTGTATGTTGGATTCAGGAGCTTCCCATAATCTTATTCCATTGTCTGTCATGAAGGAATTGAATCTGAAAATTACTAAGCCTTAAAAGGATTTGTATTCATTTGAATCCAAGAAGGTAAAATGTGTTGGGGTAATTAAAGATATGGTAGTTTCTTTGGCATAGATTGTAGCAAAGAGAATTTTTATGGATGTAGTTGTTGTTGACATTCCATCTAGGTTTGGGATGCTTCTGTCAAGATCTTGGGGAGAAAATTTGGGAGGTGTTCTCAAGCTGGATTTTACTTATGCTATCATTCATGTCTTTAATGGGGAACAAAGGAGGTTGTATAGAGAAACAAGGTTTGTAAAAACTACTACCAAAAAAGATGTAGGTAACTCCCCTGTTTATAGTCAGGAAAAGGAAGACCTTTAATGTTTCATGTTGCATGAAGATGCAGAATTTGAAGAAGACATAGGGAAGCATCTCTCTTCAACATTTGTAAATAATGAGCTGCACTCAAGTAATATTTGGAAATTTTATTTTGAAGGTGTCTATTCGAAGGAAGGCATAGGAGCTGGATTATTATTAATATCACCATAAGGTAATCTCTTTCCTTTTTCTTTCAAATTAGAGTTTGATTCAACAAATAATTTTGTTGAGTATGAGGCCTTAATCATTAGCCTTCAAACTGCAAAGAAAATGGGAATTCAGTGTATTTCATTTTTTGGTGATTATGAATTGATTATAAGAAAGATAAAAAACCATTTTCAAACTAAACATCCAAGATTGAGATCATATAGAAATGAAGCTTGGGACATTATTGATAATTATTTTGAAGCCTTCAATATTCAATTTATTCCAAGGGATTAGGATATATTGGTTGATTCATTAGCAATTGCAGCCAACACCTTCAAGCCTCCAATTAATCCAAAGCTAAGGTATGAGATAGAGATCAGAAACTGACCTTCTATCCCAAATAATGTAAAAAATTGGCAGGTGTTTGAAGATGACAAGCAGATAAATCATTTTTTGACAATGATTGGAAATTTCAAAAATGTTGAAATAGATCAGGATGAAGAAAAAACAAAGCAGAAAGCAGAGGTAAGACATTTCAAGCAGTCAATAGCTAATCAAAAGAATATTTAGTTGAAAGATAATGTATTTCCTAAAGGTTTTGTTCCTCTTGAGATGCTTTTTGATTCAAATGATGTGGCTATTGATTCAAAGAAAAATCACTACGAGGAATAATTGCAAGATTTTGATCTGGGAACTCAGCAGGAACCAAAAATGGTGAAGTAATTCAAAGGTGTTCCCAAAAATTATAAGGAAAGGTACATTGATATTTTCAAGAGGTATATATATGTATTTTCTTGGTCATATGAAGATCTGAAAACATATGATAAAGATATCATACAGCATAAGATCTCATTGAAAGAAGGATTCAAACCTCAAAGAAAGAAGCTCAGACAAATTAATCCATTATTATTGTCTCTGATTGAAAAATAAGTAAAAAAATTACTCCAAGAAAATATCATAGTTTTCCTCTGATATTCTAATTGGGTTTCTAATCTGGTTCCTATGAGGAATAAAAATGGAAAGATAAGATTGTGTGTGGATTTTAGGAACCTAAACAGAGCATATTTGAAGGATAATTATCCTTTAACCAAAATGGATTATGTTTTACAAAAGGTGACAGGAGCTTATAGGATGTCCATGGTTAATGGATTCTCTAGGTATAATCAGGTGGCAATAGACAAAGAAGGCCAGAAAAAGACAACATTCACAACCCCATGGGGTACTTTCATGTATGCTAGAATTCCATTTGGGCTAATGAACGCAGGTGAAAAATTTCAAAGGGCCATGGACATAGAATTTGTTGCAGATAAGTATGTGGTTACATATCTGGATGATATCACTATTTATTCAAGATTAGATGATGAAAATTAGGTCATTTACAATGAACGTTTGAAAAGTGCAGGAATTTTGGTTTGTCACTTAACCCCAAAAAGTATTTATTTTCCTTGGAAGAAGGTAAACTATTGGGCCACATAGTTTCCAAACAAGGGGTAAAAATATATCCAGCAAGGGTAGAAGCAATCCAGAAAGTTCCTTTTCCCAGAAGAAAGAACGATATTGAGAAATTTTTGGGAAATATTAATTTTCTAAGAAGATTTGTATCAAATTATGCAGATATTGTTAGAAACATAACCAATATGTTGAAGAAAGAGGAAAAAGTGCAATGGACTCAAGAAGCAAGAGAATAATTTGCTAGAATAAAGGAGGCTCCCCAAACAGCTCCTGTTCTTATCAGTCTTGATTATCAGAAGTTATTTCAGATATTTTCATTTGCTTCCCCCTCTACTATTATTGTTGTTTTATTGTAGAAAGATGAGGAGAATAGAGAACAACCAGTGTCATTCTTCAGCAAAGTTCTTAGAGATGTTGAGCTCAAATATAAAATTCTTGAAAAGCAGGTATATGCATTGGTTAAAGAACTTAAAGCCTTCAGAACTTATGTATTACAATCTCAAATAATTGCATATGTTCCTAATGTTGTTGTTAAGGATGTGTTGATTCAGAGTGATGTGGAAGGGAGGAGAGGAAAGTGGATAGAAAAAATCCAAGAATATGATCTGGTGATCCAGGTGGATATTGGTGGCCACCCACCTATTCCACTTGGGCCCCCACCATTGTCTCTTACATTTTTTCAGTTTCGGCATAACTTACTATTTTTAGCAGTTTTTCGGGTCCTAAACTTCCGGAGCCGTTTTGAGGCCCTAAACGACGTTTTTTTGGCAGCGTGCCTCTAGCGAATATCATTCCATTTCAGAATGATATTCATGGAGAAAGTTGTATTCCTCGGATAGATATTTCTAATGATGTATCATGTGCGTCAAACGGAGATAGTATGCCAAAGTTACGTCCCTGGGAAGTTGAAACACCAATTTACCCAAACGGGGCCCATAGTTTTGGCGCTTCATCTCCTAGGGTTAGGTTTTTGGGATGTTTAAGGTTCTCCATTGTTTCTCAATAATAAATAGGCCCTCGCGCCTCATTGTAAAGCAGTTCAGAGGTCTGTAGCCACCACATCTCTTCTCAGAGATTCGCTACCAGCACCCTAGCTATTTTATTTCCATTATGTCTGTAAGCATCTTTCTGTTATCTGATATTAATGAAATGAAGTGTTATTTCCGCTGCATCTCTGTATTTATGGTTATGTGTTTATTCTGTTGCGTTCCTGCATAAATCCGGATCAGTGGTATCAGAGGGGTCTGCTTTTTCTCGATCCTTCTTTGCATGTCCCCAACGAGGTCTGGGTATAAGGAGCTAGGGCTTGATCTGGTGGAACCTTTGCAAGATCAGCCTCGCAAACCTCGACGGACGCCCATGGGGGATGAAAAGAAAGATGAGGGAGCAGGAGATCCTATCAATATATTGCTCGAGGAGGCCCTCGAAAAACAAAGGAACGCGATGATGGATAACTTTGCTCAGATCCTTCAACGGCCCCAAATCTGCACGCAGAGATTCGCATCCAAGCAGCCACTCGGAGTTGCGACTCCCTTTAAGGTACAAGTAAATTTTGACATTCCCATATTTGAGGGTCAAATAGACGCAGATGCCGGAGATAGATGGTTGAATCTATTAGAAGGATATTTCTCTGTTCATGACTTTTCAGACCGGGAGAAGATTATTTTTGCACTCCTCAAAGCTACCCCCCATGTTAAGGACTGGTGGGAAACCTACTGTGAGAACAAGGACCAGATAGAACCCTCTCTATTCTCGGCCGTACCAACTTGGAATTCTTTTTGAGACACCATCAAGGAGTAGTACTATCCCGTCGGGAGCTATGAGGACAAGTACATACAATGGACCACGCTGCAACAACAAAGGGATCATGATGTGCATGAGCTGACGAATATGTTCCATACCCTGTGCACAAAGTTGGGTATCAAAGATTCAGAGAAACATTTGGTGCTAAAGTATCGCAGCTATCTGCACAGATACATTCAGGAGGAAATGAAGTTCCTCGACATCTCCTCGCTTGGTACAACATACCGGTATGCTGCCAAGATTGAGTAGAAATTCAAACAGAAGAAGCGAGACTTTGGATCTGTGAATCAAAAGCAAGGGAAAGGTGCTTCGAAACCGCAGAACAAAGGAAAAATCTAAGGTATGGCAGCTAAAGACAACCCGTCAAAGCCACAAGAAAAGAACAGCACCGCAAAGCCAAAGAAGGACATAGGAAAGTGGTGTGAGTTTCATAAGAGCTCCACTCACAACACAAGTGAGTGTCGGGACAAGCAGTCGCTAGTGGCCAAGATGAGGGCTTCTGAGTCAGGTGCATGCTCCGACTCCGAATCAGAACCTGAAAAGGGGAATGAAAAAGGGAAACAAATTATTGATGCGGAGCCCAATGCCACTGTTGCCACTACAAAGATCCAGAAGGAGGAACCGGAAGATCCAGAGGAGGAGGAACATCTCTTCCACTCCTAGATGTGGGTAAAGGGCTCCCCTGTACAGTTCATTGTTGACAATGGGAGCCAAAAGAACCTCATTTCAGAAGACGCCGTGAAGCGGTTGGGCTTGCCAACCACAACTCATTCACATCCATACACCATCAGGTGGCTTCACCAAGGACGATATCTCCGTGTCAGCCAGTAGTGTCACCTTTCCTATAGCATCAAGCCCTTCACGGATGAGGTATTATGTGATGTTGCTCCTATTGATGTTTTTGATGTATTATTAGGACAACCATAATTTTGGAAGCGTCATGCTGTGTATGAGTCTCGACCTCATGCTATTATTTTTACTTTGGGAAATAAGTTGTACAAGATACCAGAGGTACCACCTCCTGCGGCTATCTCTTTGGTTACTGCAAAACAATGCAGTAAGATCATTTCCAAAACCAGGAAATTCATTTTCCTGATGATCCGCCCCTAGGGCAAGAAGAAGACTGTGGCCACGACCTCCAGACAGGGCTCCTCTGCAAGACAACAACAAATGGATAAGGTTGTGGAGGAGTACGGGGACATCTTCACCTCACCCACAGGGGTTCCTCTGCACTGTCAGGTCAAGCACCCGATTGATCTGATCCCAGGTGCGCCGCTACCCAATGGACCGATCTATCGGTGCTCTGTTCTGGAGAATGATGAAATCAAGAGGCAGATTCAGGAGTTGTTGCAGAAAGGTCACATCAGACCAAGTTCATCGCCTTGTGGGAGCCCGATCGTGTTGGTACAGAAGAAGGATGGGACGTGGAGACTCTGTATTGACTATCGGGCGCTGAACAAGATCACTGTCCGGAATAGGTACCCAATCCCACGGATTGATGACCTTCTCGACCAACTCAAAGGTGCAAAATATTTCAGCAAGATCGACCTGAAGTCTGGGTATCACCAGGTACCAATTGAACCCTCTGATGTGTGGAAGACTGCCTTCAAAGCCAAGGAAGGCCTTTTTGAATGGCTGGTCATGCCTTTCGGGTTGACGAATGCTCCCGTAACCTTCATGAGGATGATGGACAACATCTTGCGGCCATTCACCAACTCATTTGTAGTGGTGTACTTGGATGACATTCTGATCTTCAGCAAGACTTGGGAAGAGCACCTTCACCACATCCGACAAGTCCTCCAAACACTGCGGCAACACAAGTTATGTGCCAATTTGGAGAAGTGCACGTTTGGCATGACCCAGGTTCAATATATGGGATACATTATTGATGAAAGGGGGGTGCATGTGGATCCAGCCAAGATCCAAGTCATTCGGGATTGGCCAGCCCCAACCACTATAACAGAGCTTCGCAGCTTTCTGGGTCTTGCTAATTTCTATCATAGATTCGTGTTGGGATTCTCTCATATCACTTGGCCCTTGAGTCAAGTCACCAAGGGAGGAGCGAGAGCAAAATTATTTTGGTTAGAACCTCAACAGAAGGCGTTCACAGAATTGAAAAATCGCCTCTGTTCTACTCCAGTGCTCACATTACCAGACTTGCAACAACCATTTGAGATCGAGACAGATGCCTCTGACTATGCTATTGGGGTAGTTCTTACTCAACAGGGACATCCAGTGGCATATCACAATGAGACATTGTCTGAGATAGTTTGCAAGTATCCCACCTATGACAAAGAAATGTATTCCATTGTGCAAGCCTATCGACAATGGAAGCATTACATTTTGGGGAAGGAAACAATCATCCACACAGACCACCGGCCCCTGCAGTTTATACAGACACAAGGGAAGTTGCAGAATGATCGCCATCAGAAGTGGTCCACATATCTGCAACAGTTTCATTTGAACATCAAGTACAAGAAGGGTAGCACCAATAATGTTGCAAAATACCTCAGCCAACCACCGATCGTGGCACTCACCACCGTGCTCAACTCTTGTGGGCACGAGAATTCTGATTGGCCGCTTCTCTATGAGAGTGACCCAAAATTCGGCCACACTTACAAGGCACTCTTGGGGGGTACGCAAGTTCCAAATTTTCACCTCCAAGATGCACTTTTATGTCACCTGGGACACCTTTGTGTTCCTTCAAGCGAGCGTGCCAAGATGATATGGGAAGCACACTACAGTCGAGTTGTTGGGCATTTCGGGGTCGAGAAAATAGTAGCAATACTACAGAAGTATTTCTATTGGCCGAACCTTCGAAAGGATTTCAAGAAGCACATCAGATCCTGCACTGCTTGTGCCATTGCCAAACCGACCATCAAGAAGCAAGGCCTATATACTCCACTACCTACCCCTAGTCGACCTTGGGAATCCATATCCATGGATTACATGTCGAGCCTGCCTTCTACTAAGAATGGAAATGACTGTGTTTTTGTGGTCGTTGACATATTCTCGAAGATGGCCATTATGGCGGCCTGTAAGAAGAATATCATAGCAGAAGCCACTGCTAAACTCTTCTTTAAACGAGTGTGGGTGCACTTTTGGATCCCACAGTCTATCATATCAGATCGAGATGGCAAGTTCCTCAACACATTTTGGTCCAGCCTCTGGTCAATGTTGGACACAAATCTCACCAAGTCCACAACTTTCCATCCCCAAACAGATGGCCAGACAGAGGTCGTCAACAAAATGATTGTACACATTCTACGCATGTACAATTCAAAGCATCCACGCACATGGGACGAGAGCCTCCCCTATGTACAACATAGTTATAACAGGGCTCTCCACAGTTCAATTGGCCATAGCCCCTTTCAGGTGGGCTTGGGATTCCAGCCACTATGTCCCATTGACGTAGCCATGCCATTTGCAGCTGCTCAGGCCGATTTAGCTCATGTCCAGTCTGAAGTTGACAAAGAAAGTAGCTTCATCAAGCGCATTCAACACATCCACCAACAGGTTCATGATATATTGGACAGAGCCAATGCGAAGTACAAGCAGCGCCATGATCAACACCGGGTGCCACACAACTTCCAGGTGGGCGGCAAAGTATGGCTACATTTGCAGAAGGAGCGCCTCACTGGATCCCACCGCAAGCTTCGCCCGCTCTGATACGGGTCGTACACCATCACCAAGGTTGTAGGGAACAATGCCTTAGATCTTAGTGTTCCTCCATTCCTTGGTCTGCATCCAGTATTCAATGTGGATCGCCTTCGTCCTTACTTCCCACCTCTACTGGACACCTCGGACATTGCAGAACAACTCACACCAACAGAGTTAAACCCAGACTGCATGGAACAGGCCACCACAGATTGTATCATGGACATGCAAATCAATAACACTCACCAATAGAAGATCCAACTATATCGGGTTGTCAAAGCTGGCCAACTCCTGCACCAAGGAAAGTGGTTCACCAGGGACCAAGTTCAGCAGAAATTTCCTCATCTCATGGAGGAACTTAACGCAATGGGGACCATTGCTTCCTAAGGGGGGAGGAATGATCCAGGTGGATATTGGTGGCCACCCTCCTATTCCACTTGGGCCCCCACCATTGTCTCTTTCATTTTTTCAGTTTCGGCATAACTTACTATTTTTAGCAGTTTTTCGGGTCCTGAACTTTCGGAGCCGTTTTGAGGCCCTAAATGACATTTTTTGGGCATCGCGCCTTTAGCGAATATCATTTTTTTCAAGAATGATATTCGTGGTGAAAGTTGTAGTACTCAGATAGATATTTCTAATGATGTATCATGTGCGTCAAATGGAGATAGTATGCCAAAGTTACGTCCCTGGGAAGTTGAAACACCAATTTACCCAAACGGGGCCCATAGTTTTGGCGCTTCATCTCCTAGGGTTAGTTTTTTGGATGTTTAGGGTTCTCCATTATTTCTCAATAATAAATAGGCCCTCGAGCCTCATTTTAACTCAGTTCAGAGGCCTGTAGCCGCCACATCTCTTCTCAGAGATAGCTACCAACGCCCTAGCTAGTTTTATTTCCATTATGTTTGTAAGAAAATTTTAGTTCTTTGATATTAATGAAATGAAGTGTTATTTCCACTTCATCTCTGTATTTGTGGTTATATGTTTATTCTGTTGCGTTCTGCATAAATCTGGATCATCTGGACATTAAACCTAAAAAAATAATTGAAGGACAAGGTTTGGCAAAGATGTTAACAAAAACAAATTTTCAAGCATTGGGAATCAATCTGTTAGCATCAGTGGATGAAGTTGTCAATGAAGAAGATAAAAATAAGCCCAAATCAAGTATGAATATTCAGTACAAATATTTATGTTCAGATTGGTACAAAGATATTGTTCACTATTTTTGTTTGTTCTCTTGTCCAACTACACTGAATAGAACAAAGTACGGAGCCCTCCAGCTTAAGTCTCAGCCATATGTCATAGTAGAATAAAAAATTTACTGGAAAGATCTTGTTGGTATCTTACTATTGTGCTTAACTGAAGGAGAGTCCATTGAAATTACCAAAGAGTACCATGAAAATCTGTGTGGGGGTCATTACACTACAAGAAAAGACCCTCTAGCAGATGTTTTTGAGGAACCCCTTATAAAAATACCCCAGACATCTGTTTCCAGTAGAGTTTACTAGAGGTTAGCGGGCATAGGTTTTTGTAAATGTTTTTCGACCGGTGCGCTTAAACCACATCGGTGCGTTCAACAAGAGAAAGCACCGATGCGCACAAAACATTAGCACACCGGACACTGTGCACTCTGCACACCCTCCCAGTGTGTCATATTACTGTAGCGCGCCAGTGATTTACAACTCTTCCGCACCAATGCCTCATAAAAAAGCGTGCCAAAATAGAAACCACCCAGTGCGGTATTAAGCAACCGCACTGGTGCACCCATAAAACACCGCGCACCAGAACAGGGTTAAATAAAAAAAAATTATGGCCAAAAAATCACATTTTTCAATTTTCTCAATTCTCCAAAGCTCTCAAAAATCGATGCAATTTATCCTTGTCTCAGCCGCCCTGACATCGCTGCCCCCATTACACGCAGTGCTGCTATGCATCTCCCACCAATCTCCAACTTGAATTTTGCAAAACAATGGGCAAATTTTATTCTGCAAATTCTACAGCCAATATTCCTCCTCCACGGGAAAATGTACAGGTATTTTTCTTGTTTTTCCATAATTAAGCCTTTTAGCTAATTATAATTTCAAATAACTTTAAAACTAACCATTTAAAAGAAAAAAAAAATTGTCGCACGGTGCGCTCGAGCCGTTTGGCTCGCACCGGTTCACGGTGCCACCTATAAATTTACAGGCCGCACCACAATTGGTGCTAACAATATCCACACCAATTCCAAGGCAATACCGAAAGGCGCACCATGTTATTTTAAAAAAAAATTAAAAGTGTGGTGTGGTCGTTTACCCAGCCACACCATTGACCATGCGGAATAGCGGCAACGCGGTGCGTTGACTGAAATATACGCCCTGGGGCGGGTAGTGTGGTCAGTGCACCTCTTTCCACATTTCAACAATGTCAACGGTGTGGCCTGGTAAACCAGTGCTAAAGGTATTTGCACCAGGGCCGGGGTGGTATCGAAGGTGCACCGTGTTATTTTAACATTTTTAAAAAAGTGCGGTGCGGTCGGTTACCTAGCCGCACTATTGACCTAGTGGAATAGCAGCAACATGGTGCATTGACTAAAATATCCACCCCATGATGGGTATTTTAGTCAGCGCACTGCATTCCGTATTTCAACAGGGTCAATGATGTGGCTTGGTAAAATATCGCACCGTTGACTATTGAATGATGGCAGGAGGTTGGTCCGCTGAGTTAACTATAAACCCCGAAGCGTAGAGTTTAGTCAGCGCACCACACTCCTGACACCGTACATAGTCAATGGTGCGCTAAAAATTTTCAAGAGCACCATCGTCGGTGCGGTGAATATTATCTGGTGCACCACTGCCAGTGCGCTCCATAAAAAGACACACCGGGACCGGTGCATGACTGTTTTTTTTGGCACACCGAATGTTTTTTTTTTCCAAAAAAAATTGTATATGTATATTTCTAAATACATGTCTCATTTAATAAAAAAAATGTATTTAATATGTCAATCATTCAGAGACGTGAAAGGAGAGAAGAGGGGGAACAATAGAAACAATAGGCGGTATAGTATAACATGGTTTGCCTGTGGGAGGCACGAGAGAGGGAGAGAGATGCATACCCTCACCCTATTACAATAGCTACTCAGGGGCTTCTGAGGTAGGTAGGACTCCTCAAGTTCTATGAGGAGGCTACTTCCCTAAATGGCCATGGTTTGTTTTTGAGACATCTTATCCATAGGTGGAATGCCCACCGACAGGATTTCTGGGTTTGTCGTAACCAATGGTACACGCCCACTGAGGAGGATATATATTTCAATATAGGGCTATCAAGGAGAGGGGTGGATTTTCCCTTGTTCACAGAGGTTCTAGCTGGCTATGTAGCAGGGAGTCATTTAGTGTACTCCCACAGATATATTGGAGCAGATGTACTATCTCCTTCAGATTTTCAGGTCGCTGGAGGTCAGTTACGTATTGGTGCATTTGGTAGTCAGGAGGTGAGGTGCCTCTCACTTCTCATTTTGACCATTTCACACAACACCAGTGACAGGCAACGCATTAGTTGCTCGCTTCTATATTATGTTGATTCTTTAGTACAACAACCACGATTTTTCAGGTGGTCTGCCATTTTTTGGCGGTAGTTATGTATAGCCTTAGATAGATGTCATGCTCATTCACAAGGGAGGGTCATCTTCCCTTTTGCTTCAGAGATTTTTTGTTTATTTTTTGAGAGGTTTCGAGAGGCAAGGCCTACTTTTGTTCGAAAACCTTGTAGGCCAATGTTCAAGGCATGGATGCACATGTGGGGGCAAATGATGCCCAAGAGGGGCGAGACTATTTTTCCAGCGAGGATATCGAATGATGCACTGGAGTTGCTAGCCAATGTTGACGAGCATCCCTTCATTATGGTCCCCTGTCCTTATGCCGGTTTGGATTGGCGAGGGTGTGCCAACATCCTCTTCACAGCTGATGAGCTGCTAGATGATAGAGGTAATATTATTGTTTTATTTAAATTTACTATAACATGTTCTTTAACTTGTTTTTATTAAATCATGTAATGAAATTGTCTAATTATTGTTGTGTACTTGTATATATATTTTGTAGACATTGGGTCTTTTGATGGCAAGGACATGTCGGCACCACCACATGATCCAGTTGTGGATCTTGATGATGATTAGGGCATGCCAGATGTCAAGGATCATCAGGAGGCTAGTGCAGAGAGACCTGCTCCTGCTGGTGCGCCGGTACCGCCTTTTTCTAGGCACGGTCAGCTTGATAGCAGATACAAGATGGAGTTGGGTGACCAAATCATTGAATTGATTGTTGAGGTGGGCATCAGGCCCGCTAATATGAGAGACATACAGGCCAATGGTGGGCTATTACATATGTGGAGAGGCATGTCGCGTGATAGGTACAACCTGATGCGACATGTTGTAGGAGCTACAATCTTAGTTACGTGGCTGAGGAGGACCATTGCACGTTATAGGCATGGTCAAGACGTAGTTCGTGATCAACAGTCCAAGAGCAGAGACTCATCATCTTATGATCGTTCACCTCGCGTCGCGCCAGATGAGTAGCCTCCACTAGCATCGAGCAGCAGTCATCATGGAGAGCAGGTTGGACCATCGATGACCACGTCCAGTCAATAGCCTGTAGCATCCAACAGTACTCATGATCATGAACAAGTTGGACCATCGACTGTCGAGGCTGCACCATTGACTAAGCAGGCCTCTACTAGTACTGCTATTGATGATGTACCACCAGCTGATCCATGACATTTATATCACAGTTTTATATTTTTGACATTATTTACATACATACATACATACATACATATATATATACACATACATACATACATATATATATATATGGTCCATGTATTTTATGTTCATGTTGCAATTGTACTTAATTTACATGTTGGTGATCATCATGATGTGTATATTGTTAGTTCATGTATGATATGTACTTCATTTAATGTGCATCTTGCAGATAGATGTGTATGTGATAGCAGTTATTTCACATGGGATGTATATTTGATGCTTGTGTTGTGATGATGTTAATATATAATGTTAATTGTGTTTTCTTAGATGATCATGATCACGATGATGTTAACGATTTTGAATGTGTTTTTTAGTCAAATATGATGTTTGTACGATGGTTATCATAAACGTGATGTTTATTAATTAATTTAATATTAAATGATCATGATATTGTAAAATTGTAATATTTATAATTCTAATTGTATGTAAAATTCTAAAATTGTAATTGTAATGGTATATATGTAAATTTGTAAATTTGTAATTGTAATTGTAATTTTTTAATTTGTAAAATTGTAATTGTATATATGTAAAATTCTAAAATTGTAATTGTAATTGTAATTGTACGTGAAATTGTAAAATTCTAATTCTAATTCTATGTAAAATATTTGTAAAATACAATAATAATAATATATGGAAACTGGAAAAGAAATGCTAAATCTCAAATATGATACTTTGAAATGTCAATTTTTATTTTTTTGCTTCTACATATCTATGTGTGTTCATCCCACTACCAATTTTGAAGTTGATCTTTCGATTCTCCAATTAGATTGTTCATTATTCTTATGAAAAATCCGAGTGGTCCTCTAGCACCATCTTAGAGCATGTTGGTTAAAATCTTAATAGATATAGGGAGATTCAATGAGGTAATGATTTATAATAGAGAATTATTAAGTATGAAATTATTGTTTTTTGTTATGTACATGCATTTTTTTATTTGTCGATGAATTTTTCATCATCCCTAAAATTAGTAGAATATGTTCAATTGAAAAGTCATTGGTCAATCCTATCTAAAGTTTTCCCATTGTGAAATAAGGCATCTTTAATTAGAAAAGGAACATTATTGATGTTTGTAGTTTTGCTAGTTAAGTTTTCCCTTGTGAAATAAGGCATCTTTAATTGGAAAAGGAACATTATTGATGTGTGTAGTTTTGCTAATTAACTAGAATAGTAACCCTGTTTCAAGGGGAAAAGCAATGACCAATTCACTGACAAGTATTATGGTAAAAACATATTTGTTATGTAGCCCTCGACCCAAACACTAATTCGAGATAGTACACAAACCCAGAGTAGTGTCTTGAAAGTCATAAAAGCTATTCCAACTATTTCTATTTCAATTGGGTTAGCATTGTTGCTTATTAGTATTTGTTAATTACACACTATCTCACTAAAGAAGTCATGCAAAATAGGGAGCCAAAATAACTAACTAACATTATGTTTGCGAACATTATCTTTGTGAACATAAATTTAAAAACAAATACAATTATAAATTTATTTTTTCAATTATATATATATATATATATATATATATATATATATTTAAATTTAAATTTTTTATATAGTTTTTTTTATTTTAAAATTTAAATATAATAATATTTATAAATTTTAATATATAATTTTATATATTTTAAAATATTATGTAAAATTGATTTTCTTTCATGTTCATGAAATCTAATATTGAAATTATGCACATAAATTTTTCAAGTTGTTAAAGTCAATTTTTTAAGATAATGGTTTAACAATTACATATCAAATTGTTAAATGATATTTTTTTTAGTAAATTTTCTATCAAAGCTATATATTGGTAGTAATTCATCAATATATAAATTTAGATGGATTATATTTAAATATGGTAAAAATAAAATAAAATGTAATTAAAATAATAAACATAGGAAAATTATGTTGTAAATTTTAAAAATAATATTAGAAGTGTTGTAATTGAGTGATAATATTTTAAATCTATTTTAAATATAGTTTTATTGGATATTAGAAAATTAAATTTTGTCAATTGGATTTATATAGGGTGATTGGGTATAATGGTTGTTATCTTCTCTAACGAGTTTCAAAGTTTGGCTAGTAACATGATGAGTGATAATGTCTTAAATATTGTTATACTGGTTTTCAACCTTGTGAATTTTTTAGTATATAAGTAGGTTGGTTTGGTACCAATAAATCACTTTAGAGAGAAGTTGATTTCTTTCTTCTCTAAAAAAAAAATGCAAATGAAAAAAAAAAAATCAATATACATATATATTATTTAATGATTTATTATGTTTTAAATTCTTTATATAAAAAAAATTAAGTATTAACAAATTTAACATTTTTCTATGCTTTATAAATCCAAATTTAAAATGAATTTAGAAATTTTTTTTATTTAATTATTATATACATAAATATGCAATTATTTAATTTTTATTTAATTTAATTTTAAAAAAAACTAAGATGGAAATGAATTATAACAATAAAATGGAGTTGAAGATATCATTTGTATTTTTCTTTGAAATTCCAATACCCATCAAGTTTTCAAAATTTCCATGTTTTGTTTCAAAACAAATTGTTGTCATTTTCAACATACCTAGTTCTCTAACCTTCATTTTCTAAACTTTGAAACAAAGGTTGGAGCAAGTAATCCACTTGTTGCCAAATCATGATAGAAATACTCATGGATTCCTTAAACTGTAGCAGAGAAGGACACCAATTCAATTTGTTTAGGCTTTTGAGCACCTTATGAAATGTATGTTTCTCAATTGTTTTTTTTCCTCTCCCATCCAAACAACTTCTCATCATAATCTCCAAGATGTTTTTCAAAGAAGATAGTAAAATATGACAATTATGTCTCCTGGAAGATTTCTTATAGTTTAGTTATGAGTTGGGTGATAGAAATATGATATATTGCAGATTCTATAATGCACTTTTATTCTCTTGTAAAGCTCTACTTTACCAATACTTTAGCCTTTTGATTCTCCATGTCTTCCATATCGACATCATTTTTTATTGTTATGCTACCTTTGCGTCACATCACAGTTACCTACATTTCTATGGACATTTCTTTGCACCATTTGGTGCAAATGCTTATATACAATCTATTGAAAATGCCGTAGATAAAGGAAAAGTTTAGCGCACTTATAATTTTCCTTAAGACTTAGATCGATCGAAGGTTTGCCGGATTAATATTAAAGCGACCAATTTATTCGAATTTTCATTACTGCCCTAGTTGGGTGACCCCGCTTTATCACATCAGCGGGGTCACCTTTCAACAATGAAAGCACGCCGAAAGAAGCTTCGGCGGTGTTAGTACCACCCACGCAAGAGTACCAGTGGAATAAAAGGTATAGCAGGCTAGGTCACCCTGCCATGGCGGGAAGTGCAGTAGAGGGTATGTCAGAGATGTGGAAGTATTTTAAATAATTCTCAGAAGATAAGATCACCGCTTCTAAATCCTAATCGACAACGACGTTGAACGAATCCATCAACTCAACAATGCAGACGAACCAAACCTAATGTCAGAGACGTGGACGTAATGGCCATTAGTTTATCCCATCAAAGAATGTCCATATCGTTCATTCCCCAAGCATAGGGAACCAACTAGCATAGAAAATTATTTTGAAAGGACTTGAGACGGTGAAAAGCACAGTGATAGAAACGCTCGTTGACCTTATAATCCATAAAGTTTACTATTTTTTAATGAGACATGTGACTTCATAATCGGTGATGTCTATTCATTTTTAATGAGACAAGTGCAGGTTGAAGTTTTGAAATATTTTGTTAGGGTTTCATTAAATTATACAACGAATTGAAATATAAGTTAGTAAGGTTGGTGGCAAGCTTCCTTTCTCTCGAATAAGAGTAGGATTGTGCAACACATCATTTCGAAGACAGCAAATATCTTAGATAGTTTTAAAATACTTTAGTGTAATATCTCGAGTGATATGTAAATGTTTCATTTATTTTAGTGTGAATTTATTTTAATGGATAGTGGGCTAGGTTGAGAACGAGGTATGAATATGTGATGTAAATAAATGTATTTTATTTTTTAATTTTATATTAATAAAATGTTGTATTGGGTCATTTATGTAAGTTATAGTGGAAAAAAAGATGTTGAGAGGAAATTTCACATTTAAATTGTTAGGGAAAGTATAAAAAGGGAAGCTAGGAAGAGACACTTATGTCTCTAAATTCTTTCTTTTTCCATATAGACTATCTTAATTTTGGGAAGAAGTTGGCAAGAGGGTGAAAATCTCGAGGAAACCTATTGAACTTGGAACCTCGTTGAAGGTGGCCCAAATAAGTTAATAGTTGTGGTGCTACTTTCCTCAAGCATAGGATGTTGTATTGAGGAAGGAAGGGCATTTACAGGAGGAATCCTATTGGACCGAGAGAGGTCTATGTTGAAAGGATGCTCTGAATGTGAAATTAGCTCGGGGGGGTTCTGTTAGAGGTACCAATTCTCATTGGTCAGGTGAAACATATTTCTGTCCACTGGGTTTTGTGGCAGGCCAAGTGATTTATGCAAATAAGCGAATTATTGTTTAACATGTGTTTTTGATTTCTAGTTCTACGTTGTTTTCATGTTATGTAGTTTTACTAGGTATTTATGTTCAAAATTGTTTAGTAAGAAATAATATATATATATATATATATATAAGCTTGTAAAGTGTTACTAGGTTCAGTTACTTACCCAAGTCAAGACCAACTAAGAGTCATAACCAGAGGGTAATAATCGTTACCCTATTCATTAGGTCTAAAGATGATGTAGGCCATGGGCTAGGCCCACAAATTTCTATAGACTAAACTTAAACTAAACATTAATGTATATATGTAAACTCAAACCCTTTGAAAGTATAAGGAAATGAAACTCTAAATGTAAAGGATTTTGTCGACTATATATGAAACTAACAGCAATTTCCTTGTTGTTTAAAAAGTACTAATAGAGTATTGTAATAAAGGTTTTCACATAACACTAAGGGGTGTTGCAAGCAATAAATAAACTAGCAAACAATAATATCGAAGAGACTCCACAAAATTGGAAGGTAAACTAAGCATCATTAAACATATGTGACTAACACGTGTAACATACCTAATTTCTCACATAAAAAATTGTTTTTCTTTGCTATAAATATTGATAGTGATATAATTTCTATCATTTTCGTCCTTAGTACATTATTTTCATTATACTTTCTTGAAGAATCTGATATTGTATGAGTTTGTGCATTGTATCTAGTAATTTAGACAGTGGTTTCATTGTGGTAACTAAGGAGATCATTTTTGTCCTTAGTACATTATTTTCATTGTACTTTCTTGAAGAATCTGATATTGTATGGGTTTGTGCATTGTATCTAGTAATTTAGACAGTGGTTTCATTGTGGTAATTTGTGTCATTGTCTATTTTAAAGACTCCTTATTCTCTAGTTAAACATCTATTATTTAAAGTATTTAGTTCATTTATAGTTTATAGGGAGTTAATATATATTTAATTGTAGCGCTAAGAATTTATTATTCCTTTAATTTTTTAATCATATAACTATTGATTTTTAGATTTATATGCTTTATATTCATTTTATTAACTCTATACACTTATATGCATAAACTATATGTTTACCTTTTCCATAATTATTGCTTCCACATTGTATCATATATATATATACACACACCTTGTATTGTATTCATACAATTGTATAACACAACACTATTATACATATATATATATATATAGACGCACACACCTTGTATTGTATTCATACAATTGTATAGCAAAACGTTATTTTAAGTCTTGGTATTTATTTGATGAATACCCCACATAGGATCCTTTCTATACTTGGTTCCTTGGAATGATGCCACGACAGAGGAACCCACATGAAATTCATATGTTTCTTTATCCTTTCCCATTCAACGATGTCGATTTAATTTGGAGATCCAATGACCATGAGCACTTAGAGTTATCATACGAATACCCTATCCTTTTGCTTAATGTTTCGAGATTTTTCATTTGTCATTTTTCTAGATGATGAGAGCACCACTCTATCTAGGCAGGCTCCATTGTATAGTTCTTCTATCCTACTACACTTATATACCTGAATTCCAGTTTGGCATCCTAATGGGAATAACACAATAGGTACTTTTCCTCGCTTTGAGGATTTTGCCAATGCCTTGTATTTTTTTGTTTCTTTATTTATATACAAACTCTTTATTACTTTGTCATTCACATTTTTTTATGATTCTTAATGTTAAGAGAGCATTCTAAACATGGTTTCTAGACATTATGGAATTTTTTGAGGAGTCTTGGGGTTTGAAATGTAAAATCCTAATCTCGGAGGCATATGGAATTCCAACAGTATTGTCCTTCAATTTTCGGCTTGGCCATTTTATTTCTTTTCCAACTTGCAACTCGAGTGTTGATAACCTCATACTATGGATTATTTTAATTGGTTAGACTACTCATACCCCTCTTCTTTTAACACGGTGAGGTGGAAGAGAAAATGGTTAATCTCTTGAAACTTTGGTTTAGTTGAGAAATGTCTTCGACATGCTCATAATTTCCCTCAAAACTGGGTTTTCTTTTGTTAATATCTATTTTCACTTTTAATTCCATACAAAATCATGGCCACCATCCAGTGAATTTTCTTTTTGGCTTATTTATTGAAATTATATGTTTGGCATACACTCTCCTCTTCGTTGCCATGACATTCTTTTTTGTTTCCTCAGTTACAGGTGAAAATGGTAGTCCATTTTATGTGGCCCTAATCCTCATGGGTAACACTTGATTCAGATTTTTAGGTTGTCCATTATATGCGGCCCTAATCCTCTAAAATTTCTTATAATCACATGTATGACTTCGAAGTTCCACTATTTGATGGAATTTGTTGAAATTTTCCATTTCATTTTCCAGACATTAATTCCAGCTTCAAAGTTCTACAAGCTGGGTTATCTTTGTTTCTCTCACACTCTGTATGATTATGTCAAAACGTGGGACTAGTAGAGTAAATTATGGTTTCAAAGCCAAACACAGGGTTTCATTAAGTTTTCTTGTTTGATTATTTATAACGCTTCCAGGGTTTGATGTATCATTATAGTCATGAGATTTTGTTTCTTATTATGTTCCATGAGTTTTATAGCCTTGGACTTTGGACTGTAAAAAAAATTCCTTATACAATTAATTAGTTGTTGAATTTTGAATTCTCTTTGATTTTACCCTCTCTTTTTTTTACATGTAAGACACTATATATACATTCCTCTTGTTGTTGAAATATATATATATGACACATGCTTTTTGGGACTTTTCTGGTATGACTTATTAGTTATCACAGTGCTACGCTCCATATCTTTAAGCTCTCTCCTAATTCCTCATAGAAATGTATATTTTGTTTATAAGCATAATTTCTAGTTATTTCAAGTTTGTTCTATTAGTATAATTGCATTTTTCATTGCAATTACTGCATTATAGTTATTTCTAATCTAAACTAGCTTTTAGCACACGTTACCTTTACTTATATAATTACTATATTTATTGGTTCCACAAAATAATTTTTGTATTCTTCTTGCACTATTTTCATTTTACTATGTTCAAACAAGTATCTTAACTATTTTTTTTAATTCTTTATTACATAAAGGATTCAGCTCTTCTTGAATCGACAATAAATAAGAGCTAACCACTCTTCATGTAACTAATTTTGAACTTTATTATGATATTATGCAATCTTTTTATCTGTAATCGTATGTTAATCACTTCAATTCATGTATGGAAAATTTGCACTCCCTTACTAAATACATAGTAATGGTCATGTTATTGTTGGCACTCTCATATACTAATAATATTTACAATGGTTGCTTCTCATGTACCGTTATGCTCATATATATATATATATATGGAAAATGTAAGACTAGTAAGGTGTAGCCTGTATATTCATAAGGGAAACCAAGTATATAAGTATATCTTCTCCTTTATTACATCAATACATAACAATAAACAATTTAGCATCAACAATAAGATATGAACAGAATCTCACCTAACCGCAAATACTTCTTGGGGAATATCCAAGAGCAAAACACATTCCACACAACCATGAACTGACTCTACAGCTCCCCCTAAGCTAAGGAATCAACCCCCTTTGGTTCCTAAGTTGTTTCTTTTATAGATTCCTTCCCCAAAAAAATGTAGCCACAAATGGCATGGCTACGTCAATGGGACATAGTGGTTGGAATCTCATGCCCACCTGAAAGGGGTTGTGGTCGGTTGAGCTGTGGAGAGCCCGATTATAGTTGTGATGTACATAGTGGAGGATCTTATCCCATGTGTTTGTATTCTTTGATTTGTACATGCGCAGAATGTGTACGATCATCTTGTTGATGACCTCTGTCTGGCCACCAGTTTGGGGATGGAAAGTTGTGGACTTGGTGAGCTTGGTGTCCAGCTTTTATGAGATGTTGAACCAAAATGTACTGAGGAACGTGTTGTCCTGATCTGATATGATATACTGTGGGATACCAAAGTGTACCCACACTCGTTCAAAGAATATTTTAGCAATGGTTTCTGCTGTGATATTGTTCTTGCAGGCCGCCATAATGGTGATCTTCGAGAATCTGTCGACGACCATGAAAACACAATCGTTGACATGCCTAGTAGAAGGAAGGCCCAACATGTAATCCATGGAGATGGATTCCCAAGGTTGACTAGAGATAGGCAGGAGAGTATAAAGGTCTTGCTTCTTGATGATCAGTTTGGAAATGATGCAGGCAGTTCAGGGTCTGATGTACTTCCTGACATCCTGTCGAAGGTTCGGCCAATAGAAATACTTATGCAGTACTGCCACTATTTTCTCGACCCTGAAATTCCTAGCAACTTGATTATAGTGCACTTCCCAAATTATCTTGGCACGCTCGCTTCAAGGAACACAAAGGTGTCCCAGGTAACATAGCAGTGCATCTTGGAGGTGAAATTTTGACACTTTATTAC
Source organism: Pinus albicaulis (assembly GCA_034641835.2). Taxonomy (NCBI): domain Eukaryota; kingdom Viridiplantae; phylum Streptophyta; class Pinopsida; order Pinales; family Pinaceae; genus Pinus; species Pinus albicaulis. The sequence goes on from JAXQQM020083247.1 coordinate 85,431, forward strand.
GCTCCAAGAGTGTCTTGTATGTGTGGCCAAATTCTGGATCGATCTTGTAGAGAAGTGGCCAATCAGAATTCCTATGTCCACAAGAGTTGAGCACGGTGGTTAGCACCACAATCAGTGGTCGGTTGAGGCAGTATGCATCATTATTGGTCTTTCCCTTCATGTACTTGATGTTCAAATGAAACTGTTGTAGATATGTGGACCACTTCTAATGGTGATCGCTCTGTAACTTTCCTTATGTCTGTATGAACTGCAGGGGTCGGTGGTCTGTGTGGATGATCGTTTCCTTCCCCAAAATGTAATGCTTCCATTGTCGATAAGCCTGCATAATGGAATACATCTCTTTTTCATAAGTGGGATACTTTTGGGTTGTGTCGGACAATGTCTCACTGTTATATGCCACTAGATGCCCTTTTTGACTAAGAACTTCCCCAATATCATAGTCAGAGGCATATGTCTCAATCTCAAATGATTGTTGCAAATCTGGTAATGTGAGCATTGGGGCAGAGCAAAGGCGATGTTTCAACTCTACGAACATCTTTTGTTGAGATTCATGCCAAAATAATTTTTCTTTCACTCCTCCCTTGGTGACTAGACTCAAGGGCCAAGTGATATTAGAGAATCCCAAAACAAACCTGTGGTAGAAATTAGCAAGACCCAGAAAGTTGCAGAGCTCTTTTAAAGTGGTTGGGGCTAGCCAATCCTGAATGACTTGGATCTTGGCTGGACCCACATGCACCCCCCACTCATCAATAATATATCCCAGATACTAAACCTGGATCATGCCAAAAGTGCACTCCTATAAATTGGCACACAAATTGTGTTTTCGCAGTGTTTGGAGGACCTGTTGGATGTGGTGGAGGTGCTCTTCCTAATTCTAGCTAAAGATTAGGATGTCATCCAAGTATTTTACTACAGATGAGTTGGTGAATGGCCACAAGATGTTGTCCATCAGCCTCATGAAGGTTTCGGGAGTATTCATTAACTCGAAAGGCATGACCAACCATTCGAAAATGCCCTCCTTGGCTTTGAAGGTAGTCTTCCACACATCGGAGGGTTCGATTGGTACCTAGTGATACCTAAAATTCAAGTCGATCTTGCTGAAATATTTTTCCCCCTTGAGTTGGTCCAAAAGGTCATCAATTCGTGGGATCGGGTACCTATTCCGGACAGTGATATTGTTTAGCCCTCGATAGTTAGTATAGAATCTCCAAGTCCCATCCTTCTTCTGCACCAACATGATCGAGCTCCCATAGGGCGATGAACTCGGTCAGATGTGATATTTCTATAGCAACTCCTAAATCTTCCTCTTGATTTCATCATTCTCCATAACACAGCGCCAATATATTGGTCCATTGAGCAGTGGTGCACCTGGGGTCAGATCGATGGGGTTCTTAACCTAATAGTGCATAGGCACCCTTGCGAGTGAGGTGAAGATGTCCTCTTACTCCTCCATGACCTTGTCCATTTGTTGTTGTCGTGCGGTGGAGCCCTGTCTGGAGGTGATGCCAAGGCATTAGGCTCAAGACAATATCTTTACATAAATAAACATAATGGGGGTCTCATTTTTTTGTTTCCCTATGAAATTATTCATATTTGAGTTATTTTTAGTTAATTGTGGAGAAAAATGTAACTGCCCGAATGATTAGTGGGCACCTAAAGAGATAGTCAGTTTCAGGAGTTAGGCTAAAATTAGCATTTGAGGAGTTTGTCGAATCATTGTAGGAAACTGAATCGATTGATTCCCAATTTGTATAAAAATAAACCTCTGTGGCAAAGTCCTGTAGACTACATAGAGAGCTGCATAGGGCTGCGTAGAATTGTAGCAGAATCTGCAGAAGATTGGTTGCAGAAGGGCCAATTTATTGAAAATCTGGCCGAGCCAGAAGCTGTAAGTAGTGTCATTGTATAATGAAGAATTGTTTTAGCATTTTTGTGCATTTGTTGGATTAAATCCTGTGTGAATATGTCTTGAATCCCCATGAACCTGATATGAGCAAGACTCTATAAATTGTTTAAGAGTCTGCCTGCATATTTATGTGTTAGAACTCTATGTTAGAGGTAATGACAACAAATAGGATTTATGCACCTACTGTGTGAAGAATGTGATTCTGTGTATTCGAGTTTGAATTCAATAAGCGAGGATATGAGAAGCAGAGTGATAGAGCCATGTTAATAACCCATGACAATGGACTGTGTGTCAAAGAGCGATTGTGTGGCAATTCTATGGTGAGAATCAGTGCGTACTAAAACCCTAAATTAAGATTTAATTGCGAGGAGAGATGTAAAGTTTGTCCACATAATGTTGTGGTCATTCGGTTTGAATCCACGAAAGGGAATTGTGAATTCAATTGTGCTATGATCCCTGATGAGGGCGCAATTGAGTTAACCCCTGGCTATAAATTGCATGTGTTTGAATTAGAATCAATTCTGCGAGGAAATCTCTTGTTTCCTCCCTACTTGTCTTTAGATACACATCCTCTGTGAATAGATTTACTGTAGTTGTTCTGGGTGGAATTGTGGGAATCCCGTGAGAGGTTGAATAGGATTCCGAGCGAAACCAATGATACACTCTGGTTGCTCCAAAGAAAAGAGAATCCCTGTCGAAAGTGTAGCATCCGTCCATTTTAGCATATAACACAGTTTTGTTATAAGGGGAGCAATAGGGTCGAGACAATATAGAGGAAGGGTTTTCTGTCAAAGGCGGAGTTGAACTACAGAAAACGTTGAAGAGCCGACTGGAACCTTGAACAAGAGTTATTCGAAACCATGAAGGCGTGAATAGTAAAGGTGGTTTTAGAACCAAACCTGGCAGTATCGCGTGAGGTAACAAGTGGTAAGTTGTTTTTGTAAAAACAACGCGATATCACTATCTGACTGACACGTGGAGAAGAGCGGTTTCGTGATACCATTTACATCGCGCAATTTTTGTGAATTATCGCTCGTGCATATAAATCACATGATGTTTGATTGGGGACGTCGGATCATTCAAAGCAATGTGACGTGCTATCCACCGTTGGATGTGGAAGGCCTGTTAGCGCTGGGGCCCACACATATATATATTGATTGTTGCTAAGGTTTGCGGGTTTAACAGAGGTATGTGCGTATTGTTATATTGACATACGTTTATTTATTTTGGATGTGGCTGAGAATTATATGAAGTCCTGGACTATAAAGTGAACAATGTATGATCGTCGGGCTATAAAGATAATTCAAGACTTGTCATAATTTGGCGGAGACTATAATGTATGCTAACACACTGTAAGGGGGTCAATATACTCAAATGAATAGTCGTGTGTTTTATTGAACTTCAACGACCGAGTTCGAATTGACGAGGCAGATATACATTAAACATTATGGTGGTAATTCATAAGGGTCGAGTAGCGGAAATATTCGAATAAGAATAAGGGACAAGTCCAAAGGATTTTTGGGTTTAATCCCTAAGTGGCACATATTGATTCGAATGAGAGTAAATTGGCCACTACATTTGGGTGTATAAAGCGCGGGTTGAAATATTGATAATTATGATGGGGATTTAAATAAAAGGGCATGTTGTGTGCTTTGTGGGGTTTATAACCATAAAGGAACTGTTGAATTAATATCTCAATTATCTTAATTGAGATATTAAAATAACCCAGATTTGTTTATTTAAAATTGCCAACTTAGAAGTTGGAAATGGCGTGAGTTTTCCCAAATTGTGGGGTTGCTTGGGAAATGAAATTCGGATGCATTCTGTATGCAGCTTGAGATTGAGAATTTGTAAAAACGGGGACTGTGGGTTTTACTTGGCAACATAGTGGTATCAGAGCTTGAATTGAATTAGCTCTTTGAAAAGTTTATTTTGAAATGCACATGTACTAAATAGTGAGAAAGTTGGGTATTAAATCTATTTAACAGAATTGTAGATTTGATTAAGTATGCAGTGAAGGTCTCCGGATGTGAAGAATTTGGAGTTGAAGACACAGAGTCTTGAATATTGCAGCAGGTAGAGATGTAGTGCAGGTGAGAAAAGAAGCAAGATCATTCAGGGATCTTGGGAGGTGAGTGATGAACCTTATTTGAACTCTGGTTTGAAGGTATTGTTTGCAGAATGCAGAGTGCAAGAAATTTAGGAATCTCAGCAGAAGCAGATCACAGCTTTGAGAGCAGTGATAAGAAGAAGTCCAGCAAGGTATTCTAAGTGCAGAAAGAGTGTGGCAGAACCTGGAAGATTCCCAACTGAGGTTGGATGAAGGAAGAACAGAGGTGTTCTTGAGAGAAGTTGCAGAGTGAAGCCTAGAGAGCAGAAGAGAGTGCTCAAAAGGTTCCAGCAGATAGGGGACCAGTACTTGCCAAAAGTCGGGTCCAGAGGAAGGGATTGGTGAGTTAAGTTGCAGCAAGAGAGCTTGTTGTTGCAGAGGCTTAGTGCAACTTGTGAGTAAGGAACTTCTGGAAGAGAGGATGGCTACTGACAGCCACAGCAGATATTGCAAAGATTCTGAGGGAGGCCACAGTAGAAGAGTGAGGGAAGATGCCAAAGCAAATGGCATGAGGAAGAAACTCACTGATGAAGAATATTGGAAAGAGATAGCTGAGATCAGTAAGAATATTTATGAACTGGAGAGGATGATAAAGGAAAACCAGAGAGTTGGTTAGCTCATGAAGAAGAAGGTAAAGTGGTAGAGGCCACAAAGGAAGAAAGAGAAAATGATGAATGCTTAGAAGAAGGAATAAATGCTAAGAATGATTGAGTATTTGGAGAATAACTTGGAGACTGAAGCTTCAAGTGGGACCAAGGGGTCCAAGAGCCTTACATCTGACATATTTTGTATGTTTGCAGGAAATCCATGTGGAGATGAAAAAACTGTTGATGTTGTCACTAAGGAAGAAAATGGAGCAGCTACATGTTTTGAAGATGTCCATGCACAAGTGGAGAAAGGTTCTGCTCTCCAACATATTGGAAGCAAAGGAGATTTAGTTTATGATGATGGCCAAAAGCTGAAAATGGGACAGCTTGAGGAATTTGAAGAGAGGGCCATTGAAGAATCTCTTAAGAGCATAGAAGACTTAGAACAGCAGGAAGAGTTGATGATTGATTCATCAAATGAGACCATGAGGTCTTATGTTTTTACAACTGACAAGTTGTGTATGAATGCAGGTATGGATGAAGACAGCTCATGTGATGAAGCTATGTTAAAAGAAGCTGACTGATACCAAGTAAAGTATGATGAGTATCTTTCAGATGAAGAGAAGATTGAAGTATTGCAGCAAAAGGAAATCATAAATTCCTTGTTTAATGACAGGGATTGCTTCAATGAGGACATGACAGTTGTGTTTGATGGTGATGAATTTGTCAATAATGATGATAATGACAGACTGATTTTGTTAAATGGCCAAGTGAAGAATGATGGACAGATAGCTGAATTTTTTGCAAAGATGGGAAATCAAAATTCTATTCTGATGAAGGCTGAGGAGATAGTGATAGCAGAAGATAGTGAAGATTATGAAGATGTTTCTCAGATGAGATGCCATGATTGTCGCATGAATTAAGTGTTATGGAGAAGAGGACAGAAACACAGAGAAAGGATGTTCAGATTGTAAGGGCAGAGATGATTGAGGATGAGAGAGTTCATTTTTATGAACTAGAACAGAGAGACATCCTTGAAGAGGATGATGCAGAGGAGAGACTAGCTGACAGTCTCAAGAATTGCTTGAAAATTTGGAATCAGCATACTGATGTGCTGATTGAAGAGGAAAGAATTTTGTGACAACATACTTAGATGCTGGCAGAAGAAGGAAAGGCACTGAGGCCTTGTGAGTTTTGTTTTGACAATTGTTTGATGAATGTAGATCCTGTTGGTGATGGAGATAGGTTGGCAGCATTGGGCAGTCAATTGAAGGAGGAGAAGAATTCTGTGGGAGATTTTAAACCATGGAATGGAGAAATTGGGCTGCTAGAGAATATGCTGGATCAGCAGGATCCTGTGCAAGAGAGGAACTCTCAATTTCAGAATTGGGGATTGCAGAATGAAGATGAGCAGCTGAAGAATGAAGATGAGATAGTCATGTCTCATATGAAAAAAATTGTTGTTGTAGATAGCAGAGAAGAATTGGCTTGCCTGAATAGCCAAGATAATATTGGAGAGGAGGTTGGATGACATACTTTTGGGGCTGCTACAGCAGTGGAGAACCAGAGTTTTACTCTGACAAAATATTAAAATGCAAAACTGGAAGAGCTTGAATTAATTCAAGAAGAAGGAAGGCAATTGTTGAGGATTGCCCAGGAAGAAGAAGAAGAACATGCTGAGTTCAAATTATAGCATGTTGACAATGAGAAACAAGCACAAAATAGATGGCTAAAATGGTTGTAGAAACCATCCAGAAGAGAGTGTGGAATGCCAGAACAGCAGCTTGGAGTGTTGCTGGAAGAAATGCTAGAGCAACAAATTGAAGTGTTGCCAGAAGAGGAGAAAGAAACTCAAAGATTTCATAACTTTGATGTTTGTTTTATGACTGTAGGCACTAATGGAAGGAATAATGCATGTTTAGTCCAGAAGAATACAATAGATGAGGATGATGACTGGAAATTTAAATACCAGTCTGAAGAATTGTTGAAGCCAGAGAGAGGAGGAATTGTCACCTTGGAAAATCAAGAAGAAAAGTTTTACTGTTGGAGAGAGCAAGAGGGTATGGATGATTGGGTGGTGAATAGGGCAGCAGTAAGAACTGAACAAGTAAAATTTCAGCAAGCAAGAGCTCAACAATTAAAAGCTAGAGCTACAACAGGAGATCAGCAATTGACAACAAGAGCAAGAACTGAAGAAACAGGAATAAAGCAAGCAAAAGAAAAATTAAGAGTTCAGCACTCAAGAGAAAGCAGTATCTAGCAGTCAGAAGATATCTTAGATGGAGAAATTGAATTTATAAGAAAAATGATGCAGAAGATGCCTCAAAAAAGGACAGTAGCAAGGAAGCAGAGAAACAGCAGCAGCAAGATGAAGACAGTCACAGACTGTGAGGGCATAGCAAGTGCAAAGATGCGAACCAAGATATGGAAGCCAGGAGGAATGCGAAAGAAGAACACTGCAACAGATGACCAGTTGCAGAATAAAGTGTGGGATCCAGGAAGAGAAATATGAAAGCACACGATCAGGAGATCATGAATTATTTTAACCTGGGGAGTCTGATGCCATGGCATTAGGCCCAAGACAATATTTGTACATAAATAAACATAAGGGAGGTCTCATGTTTTTGTTTCACTATGAAATTATTCATATTTGAGTTATTTTTAGTTAATTTTGGAGAAAAATGTAATTGCCCGAATGATTAGTGGGCACCTGAAGAGATAGTCAGTTTCAGGAGTTAGGCTAAAATTAGGATTTGAGGAGTTTTTTGAATCATTGTAGGAAACTGAATTGATTGATTCCAAATTTGTATAAAAATAAACCTCTGTGGCAGAGTCCTATAGACCTGCATAGAGAGCTGCATAGGGCTGCGTAGAATTGTAGGAGAATCTGTAGAAGATTTGTTGCAAAAGGGCCAATTTATTGAAAATCTGGCCGAGCCAGAAGCTGTAAGTAGTGTCAATATATAATGAATAATTGTTTCAGCATTTTTGTGCATTTTTTGGATTAAATCGTGTGTGAATATGTCTTGAATCCCCGTGAACCTGATATGAGCAAGACTCTATAAAATTTTTAAGAGTCTGCCTGCATATTTATGTGTTAGAACTCTGTGTTAGAGGTAATGACAACAAATTGGATTTATGCGCCTACTGTGTGAAGAATGTGATTCTGTGTATTCGAGTTCGAATTAAATAAGCGAGGATATGAGAAGTAGAGTGATAGAGCCTTGTTAAGAACCCATGACAATGGATTGTGTGTCAAAGAGCGATTGTGTGGAAATTTTGTGGTGAGAATCAGTGCGTACTAAAACCATGAATTAAGAGTTAATTGCGAGGAGAGATGTAAAGTTTGTCCACATAATGTTGTGGACGTTTGGTTTGAATCCGCGAAAGGGAATTGTGATGTCAATTATGTTATGATCCCTGATGAGGGCACAATTGAGTTAACCCCTGGCTATAAATTGTGTGTGTCTGAATTAGAATCAATTCTGCGAGGAAATCTCTTGTTTCCTCCCTGCCTGTCTTTAGATACACATCCTCTATGAATAGATTGATTGTAGTTGTTCTGGGTGGAATTGTGGGAATCCCGTGAGAGGTTGAACAGGATTCCGAGTGAAACCAGTGATACACTCTGTTTTCTCCAAAGAAAAGAGAATCCCTGTCGAAAGCGTAGCTTCTTTCCATTTGAGCATATAACACAGTTTTGTTATAAAGGGAGCAATAGGGTCGAGACAATATAGAGGAAGGGTTTTCTGTCGAAGGCAGAGTTGAACTACAGAAAACGTTGAAGAGCCGACTGGAACCTTGAACAAGAGTTAGTCGAAACCACGAAGGTGTGAATAGTAAAGGTGGTTTTAGAACCAAACCCGGAAGTATCGCATGAGGTAACAAGTGGTAAGTTGTTTTTGTAAAAACAATGCGATATCACTATCTGATTGACACATGGAGAAGAGCGGTTTCGCGATACCATTTACATCATGCAATTTTTGTGAATTATCGCTCGTGCATATAAATCACGCGATATTTGAATGGGGACGTCGGATCATTCGAAGCAATGCGACGTGCTATCCGTCGTTGGATGTGGAAGGCTCGTTAACACTGGGGCCCATGCATATATATATTGATTGTTGCTAAGGTTTGTGGGTTTAATAGAGGTATGTGCGTATTGTTATATTGACATATGTTTATTTATTTTGGATGTGGCCGAGCATTATATGAAGTCCCAGACTATAAAGCTAAGTCGAGACTTGTCATAATTTGGCAGAGACTATAATGTATGCTAACACACTGTAAGGGGGTCAATATACTCATATGAATAGTCGTGTGTTTTATTGAACTTCAACGACCGAGTTCGAATTGACGAGGAGGATATACATTAAACGTTATGGTTGTAATTCATAAGGGTCGAGTAGTGGAAATATTTGAATATTAATTCGAATAAGAATAAGGGACAAGTCCAAAGGCTTTCAGGGTTTAATCCCTAAGTGGCACATATTGATTCGAATGAGAGTAAGTTGGCCACTACATTTGGGTGTATAAAGCGCGGGTTGAAATATTGATAATTATGATGGGGATTTAAATAAAATGGCATGTTGTGTGCTTTGTGGGGTTTATAACCATAAAGGAATTGTTGAATTAATTTCTTAATTCTCTGAATTGAGATATTAAAATAACCCAGATTTTTTTATTTAAAATTGCCAACTCAAAAGTTAGAAATGGCGTGAGTTTGCCCATATTGTGGGGTTGCTTGGGAAATGAAATTCGGATGCATTCTATACCCAGCTTGAGATTGAGAATTTTTAAAAACGGGGACTGTGGGTTTTACCCAGCACCAAGAGGTCCTAGCCACAGTCTTCTTCTTGATCTGAGGGGGGATCATCACAAAAACAAATTTCCTTGTTTTGGAAATGAGCTTACTACATTGTTTTGCAGTAACCAAAGGGATGGCGGCAGGCGGTGCTACCTCTAGTATCATGTACAACTTATTGCCCAAAGTAACAATAACAGTGCGAGGTCAGGACTCATACATAGCATGTCGCTTATAGAAGTATGGTTTGCCTAATAATACATCACAAACAGCAACATGAGAAATGTCACGTAATACCTCATCCATGAAGGGATTGATGTTGTATGGAAGGCAACACTGTTAGCTAACGTGGAGATCCTGTCCTTGGTGAAGCCACCCAATGGTGTATGGTTGTGGGTGTGTTGTGGTTGGCAAGATTAGCTGCTTCACGACCTCTACTGAAATGAGGTTATTTTGGCTCTTGTTGTTGACAACGAATTGAAGCAGGGAACCCTTTACCCACATTTGGGAATGGATGAGGTACTCCCCCTCTTTTGGATTTTTGGTTCATCCTTCTGGATCTTCATGGTGGCAATGATGGCGTTGGGCTCCACATCGATAATATGCTTCCCTTTGTCATTCCCCTTGTCAATTTTTGATTCATATTGGGAGCATGCATCTAATTCAAAAGCCTTCAGCTCGGGCACCAATGACTGCTTACCACGACACTCACTTGTGTTGTAAGTGGGGCTCTTATGGAACTCACATCACTTTCTCGTGTCCTTATTTGGCTTCGCGGTGTTGTTCTTTTCTTACGACTTTGGTAGGTTATCCTAGGCCGCCCTGCCTTGGCTTTGTCCTTTGTTATACGGTTTGGATGCACCTTTCCCTTGCTTCTCATTCGCAGATCCAAAGTCTCGCTTCTTCTGTTTGAACTTCTTCTCAATCTTGGCAGCATACCGGTATGTTGCACTAAGTGAGGAGATGTCGAGGAACTCCATTTCCTCCTGAATGTATATATGCATACAACTACAGTACTTCAAAACAAAAAATTTCTCTAAATATTTGATACCCAATTTTGTGTGCGGGGTATGGGACAGATTCCTCATCTCATGCACATCTTGATCCTTTGCTTCTGCAATGTATTCCATTGTATGTACTTATCCTCATAGCTCCCCACGGGATAATATTTTTCCTTGATGGCGTCTCAGAAATAATCCCAAGTGGGTGTGATCGAAAACATAAAGGTTTCCCTCTCGTACTTTTTCTCACAATATGTTTCCCACTAGTCCTTGACAAGGGCAACAGCTTTGAGGAGTGAAAAAGTACTCTTTTCCCGATTGGAAAAGTCATGAACCGAGAAATACCCTTCTAATAGATTCAGCCATCTCTCTACGACGTATGCATCTATTTGGCCCTCAAATATGGGAATTTTAAATTTTACTTGTACCTTAAAAGTAATTGCACCTCCAGAGTTGTTATTGGATGCAAATGCATCCCCAGTGGGCAATCATTAAAGAATCTAGGAAAATTTATCCATCATCGTGTTCCTTTGTTTCTCAAGGGCCTCCTTGAGCAATATTTTGATAGGATACCCTACTCCCTCATCTTTCTTTTCATCCCCCATGGGTGGCCATCGGGGTTTACGAGGTTGATCTTACAAAGGTTCAACCAGATCTAGCCCTAACTCCTTATACCTCGACCTTGTTGGGGACATGCAAAGCAGAATCAAGAAAGAGCATACCACTCTGATACCAATGATTTTGACTTATGCAGGAACATAATAAAATACATAAATACACATAAATTCAAAGATGTAGTAGAAATAAGACTTCATTTCATTCATATCACATAACAAAAATATACTTACAGATTGAATGGAAATAGACTAGCTAGGTCGCTGGTAGCTTATCTCTAAGAGGAGATGTGGCATATATAGACCTCTAAAATGTGTTACAATGAGCCTCGAAGGCCTATTTATTATTGATAAATAATGGAAAACCCTAAACATCCAAAAATCTAACCTTAGGAGATGAAACACCAAACTATGGGCCCCATTGGGGTACATTGGTACATCCATTTCTCGGGGTTGTAACTTTGGCATACGATCTATGTTTGATGCACATGACACCTCATTAGAAAGATCTATCCGAGGACTAAAAATACTAACAAGAAATTTTGAATTGAAGACTCACATTATGCGAAAGTTATTTTCCAAAAAAACGTCATTTAAGGCCTCAAAATGGCCTTGGAATTTAAGGACCCGAAAAACTGCCAAAAATTGTAAATTGTGCTACAATTAAGGAAATTGAAAAACTTAAAGACACAATGGTGGGGGTCAAAGTGGAATAGGTGATTGGCCAACAATATCCACCTGGATCATTCCTCCCCCCTTAGGAATAAATGGTCCTCATTGTGTTGAGTTCCTCCATGAGACGAGGAAACTTATGTTGAACTTGGTCCCTAGTGAACTACTTGCCCTGGTGAAGGAGTTGACATACTTGAACAACTCGATATAGTTGGATCCTCTACTAGAGGGTGTTCTTGATCTATGTGTGCATGATCTGATCAGTTTTGGCTTGTTCCATGCAGTCTGGATTTCACTCTAATGGTGTGAGTTGTTCGGACATGTCTGATGTGTCCAGTAGAGGTGGAAAGTAGGGCCGAAGGCAGTCCACATTCAACACTGGGTGCAGATCAAGGAATGGTGGAATATTTAGCTCAAATTCATTGTCCCCTACATCCTTGGTGATGATGTATGGCCCATATTGGAGCGAGTATGGCCCATTTGGAGCGAGTGTGTAACACCCCTAGTCTTATGTTTTCTTCAAGATTAGACATTGAACTTAAATCCAAAGGGGAGTGGACCCCAATGGATAAGTATTTTGTGGATGTAATTAAATACTTAATTATGAAAAATAAATAAAATAATTCTGTGCAGATTGACCAACTGAGAATTATGAGATCACTTGCTAAATCCATGAGGATGGAAAGAGGCAAATAATTTCCCCAAAAAAAATCTTTCAAAAATCCTTGAAAGAATTTATTTCCAAATTATATTTTGAGTAAAATATAGTTTCCCCAATGAGGTGGAGAGTAGTTGGGAAGAGGTAAAAAGCTGGGAAAAGCAGAAAGCAGCTTTAAAAATCCCTAAATAAGGGAAGCCTAGGCAAACAGGAAGAAAAGCATCCTAATATTCTGGACGCAGAATTAGAAACAGGCTTTGGGGAGAAAAAGCTTAAATAAGCTATTCCTGAACAGATTAGAGGTTGGTATGTGATGGAGGTGATCTCAGCTCGGGGGTGAGTTCTGGAGATAGAGGGACTCTAAGGTTGGGAGGACTGGTCAAGTACCAAAACGGTATGCTCACAGTATTTATGTATGATTAAAAATTTAATTGTTGTTAGGGGTTAAGGTTAACGACTATAGCTGCATACTACTTGAAATGAGTTTGTTTTTTGTGCTGGTGTTCCATACATTTACAGAGTGTAGAGGAATTAAATCCTCTCAGTTCTGCATAGTTGTAGGAACCAGAATTATGAGGAAAAATCAGCCAGAAACTCTAAACCAGTGATTGGTTTAAATCTGGAGATTTATGCTACCCCATAATTCATAATTGTGTAACTTTAATCTATTTCTGTTAAAATTATAATTAAATCAGTGAACACTAGAAAAACTCAAACCATGTATGAATGAGTGATTAAGTACATGTAGTGCAGATCTATTGATTTGTTGAATATACAACTATAAATTTAACCTATATGAAGCCAAAAGAGATGGATGCGTACCTTTAATTAAGTTAAAGACACTCAGAAATAAATAGAGCTAAATATGGGTTATTAAACCAGGAACCAAATCTGGCCTAAGAAATAAACATAAACTAGCACATGGCTTACCTCCTTTACTGGAAAAGTTTATTAACTGAATGTACTAATTGAAATTAGATAGAAGCAAAATTATATGAAGCGCATGTAAATTTTATAAGCTATGAGTAATAACAAATAATTCACCTACCAGATCAGTATAAAATGTTAGTGGAAGTGTTAGCTAGAGAATAGAACATACTGAACATGTTATAGAATAAAACAATAATTCCTGAATTCCACTCCTCGATAGTTATGGGATCATCGCTATTTCGCTTATAGTTAAAGAAAAATTCTGGCTGAAGTCAGATGGACTATACCTTCGGTTGTCTTCTTTCCCGAACTGATCTTCTCACGCTGGAGTTTGTGGCTCTTCCTCTTCTGAGTCTTCTTTTGTTGTAGAGTCTAATTCATCCTCCTTTAGCTCAAACTCTATCTTCTCAGGTTCCTTTGGTAGGACTTCATGTGTAACAACATCTTTCACCTCTCTAAACACCACATCTCGGCTGTACACAACCTTCCTTGTTTCTGGGTTCCAAAGCTTGTAACCCTTTAAACCATCCGTATACCCAATAAAGATGCACCTTTCAGATTTATTATCCAACTTGGTCTTTTTCTCCTTTGGAACATGTACATATGCATCACATCCAAATACACTTAGATGTGAAAGAGAGGGTTTCTTACCAGTCCATACCTCATGTGGAGTCTTATCCTCCAACGCTGATGAAGGTGATCTGTTAACTAAGTAACATGCAGTCTCCACTGCCTCTGCCCAGAATTCTTGTCCTAACTCGGTACCACTAAGCATGCTTCTTGCCTTTTCCATCAGTGTTCTATTCATTCTTTCTGCAACTCCATTTTGCTGAGGTGTGTATGGAGTAGTCTTTTGCCGTGCTATACCACACTTCTTACAGAACTCTTCAAATTCCTTCTTGCAGAACTCCCCACCATTATCTGTCCTCAGCGCCTTTATCTTCTTCTCTGTCTGGTTTTCCACCAGAGCCTTAAATTCTTTAAATTTGTCAAAGACTTCAGGTTTCTTCCTCAAGAAATATATCCATGTATTCCTTGAGAAGTCATCTATGAATGAAACATAGTACACAGACTTTCCCAGTGATGGAACTGACACAGGTCCAAACACATCACTGTGCACAAGATCTAATATCTTGTTCGCCCTCTTAGCACCAGAAGGAAAACTCACCCGATTCTGCTTCCCATATACACAATGTTCACAGAAATTGAAATCCAGAGAGAAATTAGACATACCTTCTACCATACCATTTCTATGCAGTATCTGAAGGCCCTTCTCTCCAATATGTCCAAGCCTTTGATGCCATAGCATGGTCTTTTCTCCGGAGACAGCTAGGCTTTCCGCTCCACTTTCGAGAACTATTAACTTTTGCACCTAGAAATAATAGCCGACTTGAATCTTGTGCACAGAGTTCCAATCCGAACTCCCTGCATTAATACTAGTGCTCCCCAAACCATCTTACAGGTATCTTTCTCGAACACTGTTTTTTACACCTGCATCATCCATCTTGCTTACAGAAATCAGATTTCTGGCCAATGCAGGAATGTGTAGAACACCAGGAAGTGTTCTAATCCTTCCACCTTGTAGCTTCAGCTTGAATTTTCCACGTCTGATGATTTTGGCCTTCCTATCATCACCTAAGAAGACATCACCACCATCATATTTCTCATACTCGCAGAACCACTCCCTATGGAGAGTGAAGTGAAAGGATGCACCCGAGTCAATCAACTGTGACTCATGATCTACATGTGTATTGGAAGAAGAAGCTAAATACACATCTCCACCTTCATCCGAGGTGGTTTTTGCCTCTGCATAAGGAGCTTCATCAGATCCCTTTCCTTTCTCAGGAGCTTTAGATCTACATTCCTTTTTGTAGTGTCCTTCCTTTCCGCATTTCTAGCACACCTTTAAGAACTTTCCAGGAGATTTATATCTCCCTCTATATTTAGATCTCCCACTCGAAACCTTATTCTTGTTTCTGTTCTTCAACAATTTTGCTGAATACCATTGCACAGACAACAAACCTGAGATAGAAGCATAACTAGATCCATCTTAAGTACATATCTTTAATATGAGTAAAGAGGGATCAAATTTCTTAACGTGAAAACTTCTTTAGAGTGAAAAATACAATTTATTTATTTATTTTTGTTTAAATTGTATTTGTGAATCCTAAATAGATTACATATAGGACCAAATAAACGTTTTAACCATAAAACTTATTTTTTTCATGATGTATACATAATTTTTTAAAAATGATACGTAATTGACATTAAAATATTTTACATAACATGTACATTGAAACATTTTATCATGAAAATTAAAATGGTTTTTTTAATTATTAATATATTTTTAAGTATACGTAAATATTAATTCATATTAAAATATTTTATTGATAACCCACATTGAATATTTTTATATACAACATTAAAAGATTTTATTTTAACAATTTTTTTCTATATATATATACATAGATAGATATATATGAAGTTGATATCGACGTAAATTAGTTAATATAGATCTTCAAATAGTTTATTTAAATTTTATGTTGAAATATTTTTGAAAAATATAAGATTTTTTTTTTTGTAAATTTAGTAGAGTCTTTCTATTTTCTATTATTCAAAAAGCAAGTTGCTATATAGGTAATGATGCATGACATAGCCTCAACATGCCCGAAGGAAACCAAGTATGTTGGCGACTTGAGAGAATTAAATGCCAAACAGTATTGGTATTGTTTTTTCCTTCTACTTGCCGCTATAACTACATTAATATGTCCATAAAAACAACATTTTAAACAGTAGCTATTAAATCATTCTGCCAAAATCATTCAAAATTAATAAACAAGAAAACATAAGTTTCACCCATCAGAAGAGTCTATTGGAGTCGGGTCCTCTGCAATAGATCCTGACATATCAACTTGATGCATCCCTTGTATTTGACGTTCGATCCTCCCAATCCTTTTCGTTGCATGGTACTGAGACTTGGCAATATCTCGAATCTCCTTTTTTGTCTGATGCAATTCTGATACCATTGTTGGGTTACCTCCAGTGTCCTACATTTCTGCCATGGCTTTTGCCAAGATGCATTTGAGTTTCCAGTAAGTGTTCACCGATTGATGAAACAAAGATACCCTTCCTCTATATTTCCTGGTCACACAGTAAAGTCCAAGGTGGCCTCCGTTGTTTTATGTCTTTCATCATCAATGGGAACTCTCCCTTTCCCATCCATGAATGGTATTACGAATTTGAATTGGATTACCAGCTTCATAAAGGTCAGAGATATTTTCGAGAACTTCTTTGTGAGTTTTCCTGCCACGCTTGCTTAGGCCCTCCTCCTTCTGAATTGTTTGTTCTTTCTTTCCTTTTCGTGTACTTTTCCATTCCCCGGATTGACCTCTTGCCATGATAGCTTGAGAGAATGATCTCCCTGTAAAAATGTAGGAGAATCATGTATATTGCAGAGCAAAGTTAATGAAATAATTCTTGCAGATGTTGATGGAGTCCTCTACTCCGTTAGTAACTGGTGGAGACGCATGTTTTGCCAAGCTGGCAGAATGTTGAATGGAAAAACTTACTACAAAATTAACCTTGAAAGAGACCTTTTTAGAAGAAGGAATTTTCAATAGTCCATAACAGCAGAAACCTGATATGAAATACCAATTACAACTAAGACAAGACTGCATATGAAGTAATACTGGACAATGGCTAGACCTATTTTGACCATGAGGGAAGAGGTTAAATTGTCGCTTTTCAGTGATGGTAGCCCAGGATTCAGACCCAGAAGACAAGTGTTCATGCAGTGTAAGCATAATAACATAAAACGCAAACCTTGCGACCTATCCACAGACCCTATCTTAGAACTGTGATAACGAATTTCCATAAAACTAGTTTTGAAGTTGATGCAGAGGATTTGTTAATAAAATTTAAAACAAAACCAGGAATTTCCTATATGTAGAACATGAAAACCAAATAGATCAACCGCATTATTATTTTAAATTTTTTGCAGAGGCAGTAACGCACTCGAGCTTCAGAATTAAGCTTAGAACAAAACCAAGATTTTCCTATGGATAGACTTCAGAAACAGGGTTCAATTTCCTTACCATGCAGGATGCTCAGCCCTTTAATTCCTTTGAAATCAGAACAAGTAAAGACCCTTCCCAACTGACAGAATAACCCGTTACAGGAAGAAACCTATTTACCACAATCAATGCTACCATCCATGGGTAGAACAGAGAATTGATATACCAGGGTGACGAGAGCCATTACATACCACTTAACCGGATGATAGCGTTGCTCCACCACTCCCTCTGCTTCATCTGGCAGGTCATAAAAACAGGAAATTGATCACCTTCCTGCTTTGCATGCTAATCTTATGCGTTACCCTCCTCCACTCTCGGCGTGGTTCTCCAGTCTCCTCTAACATCCACTGTTGGCCATCTGTTGTTTCTTTAACTTCCATTAGCTCCGATCATGCCAAGTACAGACCTTCTTCAGCTCATTAATATCTAGGATGGTTGTTTAGGTGCACGCCCCTGCATGGCACTAATCTTCATTCAATTGCACCTACGTGACACCCCGATCGGGGTTAAGAGCCATGTCTTTATCTCTTTCAAGGATAATCTGCAACGAATGCAGCTCCACATTCCATGCCAGATGGTTTTGATTTATGTCTAGTTGGCATCCTTCATTTTTTCATCCCTAGTTAGATAAGTAATCAGCAGCTTCATTCCCTCCTTTGCGGACATGCAAGGGGATCAGATAACCAATTTGTTGGATAATTTGGCCAATCTCTTGAATTAATCTTGTTGTGCACCAACTCTTACTTATCTTATCCCATGGGGTTCCTTGTTGAAGCTTTTGTAAAATCCCTGTTACCATTGTTGAGTCTCCTTCGACGATAACTCTTTGGTAGTTCTCCCGGACTGCAATTTCTAATCCTTGTTTAACCGCCATTAGTTTTGCTTCGTTGTTTGTTGCAAATCCAACCTCCATTGCGAACACCCTGCAAACTGCTCCTCGAGAATTTATAAAGAGCCCCCCTATTCCTCCCTGCCCTAGGTTTCCTTTGGAAGCTCCATCATAATTTAATTTCAAAAATCCCGCTTGTGAGAATTGAAAGCTGTCTGAATGATTTTGCCTTTGGGGTTTAAACTTCCATAAAGATTTTGCTAGCATTTGTGGTTTTAAGTTGAGCCTAGCCAAAATCCTGCTCTCATTACCAGTACCATCCAATCTTCATCAGACCATTGTTCTAATAACACTGTTTCCCGGATATTTTCCAGTATCACCTTCCATACCTGGCTTGCTTCCTTCTCTTCCTCTCTAAAAATACGGTGGTTTCTTTCTTTCCATATTCCCCATAGAAGAAATCCCATTGATAGCCTCCATGCTCGATTCGAAACTTCACTTTTATAACCCCTTTTTTTCCATTTCCTGATAGTCTCATTGATACTTGTCATATCTCTATCCATTTGTTGAAATATCGCAGCATTGTTCTGCCACAGAGTCACTGCCAAAGAACATGTGTTAAATAAATGTTCTATGCTTTCCACCTCCCCCTTACACATTTTACAAATTTATGGGCCTTGTACTCCTCTATGTTGCAGTTGGTCTCAAGTCAAGGTCTTCCGGTGGCTCAAAAGCCATAGGAAATATTCTACTTTCGGCCAGAAGTTTGCTCCCCAAATTTTTTTTCCATATTGGTATTGCTATATTTTGATGATTATTTGATTTAAGATAATAACCTTCTTCTATGGTGAACATGCCTTTGTTTCGATAGCCCCATCTCATAATATCTTCCCCATTTGTTGAAGCCAGTTTCCTGGTTTTCATTTCCTTCTCAAAATTATTCCATTGCGTTGTTTCTGGGGCATTCCTCCATTGCCCTTTTCCTTTCCATTTCCGCCATTGTCTATCATCTTCACAACACCAGTACGTGGCTACTGATCTTTGATGAGGTAAATTTGTGAAAAGAAAAATTTCTCCCAGATCCAGGCGGCTGAAGAGTTTCTCTCTCTGTTTCCATGAGTCCTCCCAGAAAAGTGTTGTTCTACCTCCTCGTACTTCCCAAAAACTATGTTGTCTTATTAAATCTCTGTTGATAGCTGCTAGATTCCAGATATTTGATCCTTTTGGAACTACATCGGCTTTCAATTTCCCCGTGATTGTTGTGGGCATATCATATTTTCTTTCCCAAATGGATTTCCATTGATCAATTCCCCCCTGTAGCCATCGCCACCATAACTTAGCGCCCATTACCTGGTTCAACACATATGGATCTCTCAGGCCCAGGCCACCTGTTTTTTTTGTTTTAATGAGTTTTTCCCATGAAAGGAGAGCCCATTTTATGTTGTCTTGAACTCCTTGCCAAAGAATTTTTTTGAAGATCTTAACAATGTTCTTACATACTGTTTTCGGCGCCACTCTTCCTGACAATTGATATATGGGTATGGCTTGAAGAACAAATCGCAACAGGACTACCTGACTAGGTGCATTCAAAGATCTGAAGGTCCAGTTCTGAAGTCTTTTCTGGAGATTGGCAATAAGATCCTTCCATCCTACTACCCTGAGGGAGGACAGGTTTAAAGGAAAGCCTAAATATTTCATTGGGAAAGTTCCAATTTTAAACCCCAAATATCTGGCTAAGAAGTGTTCGGTAGCATTATTAACATTGAAGAAATACACATTAGACTTTTCATTATTTATCACAGTGCCTGAGGCCTCCATGAAAATTTTGAGAATTTCCAAAATAACATTTACTTCCCTTATCGACGTTTGACAAAATAACATAATATCGTCTATAAACTACTGGTGCGAGAGAAAAAGGTTCGGACCCCATAAGTTCATCCCTTTTAGGCGTTCGTCTGCTATTCGGGATTTGATGAGGTGACCCAAACCTTCCACTACTATAATGAACAAGAATGGTGAAATAGGATCTTCTTGACGCAATCCTCTAGTTGCATTGAAACGCTGAGATGGGGCTCCATTAAGCAAAATTCAAAAGTTAGGGGAGGAGATGCATGACATCAACCATTGTATCCATCTTGCGTAAAATCCAAAAGCAAAGAGTACTGCCTTCAAATAATACCAATTTAGATGATCATACGCTTTTGATAAGTCCAGTTTTATCAGCATACCTTTAATTTTTTGGGTTCTGAGCATGTGCATTGCTTCCTGAATCGTAACTATCTCATCCAGAATTTGTCTCCCCTTCACAAAGCCTATTTGCTTCGGGGATATGATGTTGAGGATAATTGGTTTAAGACGTTTCACCATGATTATGGACAGAATCTTGTAAATTACATTACATAATGCTATAGGTCTGAACCCTGCCGGAGTATATGTATTAGGTTTTTTTGGGATGAGTGAGATAAACATTGAATTTAGTGTTGGGTACATATTCTTTGTTCTCCTAGATTCCTCTACCATTTCCCAAATCTCCTGTCTCATGAAATGCCAGGTTGCTTTATAAAACTCTGCTGTAAATCCATCCAGCCCCAGTGCCTTTTTTTTGGGAAGATTTTTAACCACTTCTTCCACTTCTTCCAGGGTGATCGCTCGCAGTAACGCTAGGTTATGTTCTTTGCTTACCTTAGAAGGGATTTGACGAGTTATTCTCTGTATTGCTGCTTCTCTGTCAAAATCTGGTTCGGTTAGCATGTCCTTGAAATGGTTTACTAACATTGCTTCCATGTCTGTGTGTTGATAAATTCGATTCCCATTTTCATCCTTCAAAGAGAAGATCCTATTGTGTTGCCTTCTTTGAATTAGATATTTATGGAAAAAGTTTGTGTTTTTTCCCCTTCTTTAAGCCACTGCACCCGCGATTTTTGTTTCCAAAGTATCTCCTCTTGCTTTCGCTTCTCCTCCAATTGAATTAAAATATTTCCTTCTTCTAAGGCTAGTGCTTCTGTGCGTCCCTGTAAAATCATGTGTAGCTGATTTTGTTGCATATCTTCTTGGAGTTGGTGCATGGTTGCATGGATGTTTCCAAATTTTGTTTTATTCCACTTTCTAATTTATTTTTTTAGGTTCTGCAACCTCAGCTGAAATGAATGCATTCTGTTCCGACTCTGAATGTTCGTGGATTCTCACCATTGTTTTAATTTTTCCAAGAAGGTAGGATCCCGTAACCAAAATAATTCAAATCAAAATGGTCGATTCTTTGGACCTTCTTTGATATCTATTTCCAGCCGTATTGGCCAATGGTTAGATCCTAAAGAAGGTATAATTGCAGCTTCATAGTAAACATCTAGGCCAACAATCTCCTCAGACACTAGGAATCGATCTAATATGGAAGCTATTTGGTGTGCCTCTCCTCTTCGATTATTCCAAGTGAAAATTCCATTGACAGTTGGTACATCTACTAATTTAAGATCCGTGAGGAGGTCTCGAAATAACTCCATTTCCGGTTCTTCTCTTCTAATTCCGCCTTTCTTTTAAGTTAGATTCATGATCATGTTGAAATCTCCACCTATTAACCAGTATTTTTCTTGATGCAGAGTTCGCAGATTCCTTATACTGGTTAAGAATGCTTCTCGTTCACCTTGGATATGAGGACAATAAACTGCCGAGATCACCAAATATTCCTTAGTACCTACTTGTCTAAAGCATCCTATTAAACTACGTGGTAAGGCAATCCAATTATCTATTGTTACCTCTGCAGGATTCCATATTATAGTTATTCCTCCTGTTGTTCCCCGAGCATCTATGTTCATTACCTCATAATGTTGTTTGAATGACTGTAGTATGGTATCTAATTTTTCCATAGAAACTTTTGTTTCTTGAATTAACATAACTTGAGGTTTCTCAACTTTTAACTTATCCTTTAAATATCTTTGCTTGCCTTTACTATTCAGGCCTCTTATATTCCAAGAAATTACTTTCATTGGTAAAATTTTGGAATTTGTTGGAATACCGATGTTAATGGTACTATCTTTCCTGTATTTACTAACATTTCTCCTGCTAATTAAATTGAGTCATGCAGTGTTCTTCTTCCTTTTTTATTTCCAGGTTTTATTTGAGTATTTGAATCTTTAGATGGATTGGTTTCTTGGGTACTTACTTGTTTTCTGGCCTGAGCAGTCAAGTAATGCTCGAATGTATCTTTGTATAACTTCTTTTGATATTCCGGGATAAATCTATCGTCCAGATTTCTCCATACATACAATAGCCTTTTCAATACCCGTTCTTCTGCACTTAGGTCCTCTTTCTGTTGTTCAATGTCCATAGGAATTTGGTCCACACTGATTATTTCCTCGGCTTCTGACTGTTCTTGGGGTGCTTTTCTTTTTACTGCTTGTGTTTTATGTTTCAATGTTTCCTAACTTTGGAGTGGAGGTTCTGCCATATATTTCGATGTTTCTCCTTATTCTTGCAAGATTTCGTATCGATTTTGGCTATTCTTTGGTTTCAAAGCTGTATTCTGACTCACCTGTTGCCTGGTGTTCTTTTTTTTGGTTGTGACAGTTACAAATCCTTCCTCGTTTTCCAGAGGCACTTCATTGCTAGTGAGCGGTTTTCCTCCTTGTTTTTCTAGGGCATTCTGAGGGCAAGCTTTGAAGAGATGGCCATACTCATGGCACCGTCTGCAACGAAAGGGATATGTTCATAGTCAAGCGTTTGCTACCAAATTTTTCCTTCATATTCTAATTCTATTGATTCTGGAAGTGGTTCAGAGATATTCATATAGACGCAGATTCTCGTAAAGGAAGTGTATCTACCACGACATGTTCTTTCAACAATTTTCACAAAACTCCCTACGGAATTACCTATTCCTTCTAATACATCTGGGTCCCAAAAATCCATTGGAAGAGCAAATAATCTTACCCACATAGGCGCAGCCAGGAATTGTTCTTCATCAGGGTTATAACATTCTTCCCATTGCCGAAGGAAGAGTCCGACATTGTTGTAGAAGTATGGTCCTCCTTCAAAAATTCGTTCTTTGTCCAAAAGATTGGTGAAGATTATTGTGAAAAATCCTCTCGGTCAAAATTTAAGATCAAGATGTATTTTCAATTGCCATTTTGCCTGAATCCATTTCAATAAATCCTTTATGTTGGCCATATGCCAATGAATTTGTAGATAAGTGCATGGTCTTTCATATATCCTCAATACTCATCCAATTTTTTCGGCGGAATGAAAAATCTGGGCTTCTTTATTGCTCGAGGCAAAAATTGTCCTCTATTCTTTGCTTGCCACTCTGCTCCAAGAACTGGGTCACCTTTCTAGTTAATCACTCCTTGCAAATTAGTTGATCTGCTACTCTATTCTCCAAAGGTGACATCACGATAGGAGGGAGTCGGCCCCCCTCCTGAGGCGGCTGCCATGCTGCCCTCAATACTCTAAACTCGTTGATGCACTGCTCTCGTCCTTCCTGGGCAGGCTCTGCACGAAACCCTAGCCTACCATGTCAGTTACGTCTTCTCTCTTGAAAAGTATAAGATTTTAACATCTTATTAGAGTATTTTTTTTACTTATAATTACTTTACAACGTATTTATATATTTTTATTCTAACAAACATTATTTTTCTATTTAACACACACACACACACACACACATATATTGTTTTTAAGGGGAAAATACGGACATACATACTTACATATCCTTCATACTGGATTGTAGAATGAGCCTCTCCGCTCAACTAGAGGACAAGCAAGTGAAAGAGGTAAAACAAAGATGCTTGTCTCCCTCAAACAATCAAAACCCCACTATATGAAATCATATCAAACAAATTAGGGGATAAGATCCAATATATGAAAGACCACACATTAATTTGCAAGTTCATAGGTATTTGGACTTCTAAAATATTATTACCCCACTATATTAAATCATATCAAACAAAGTAGGGGATAAGATCCAATATATGAAATACCACACATTAATTTGTAGTTTATATGTATTTGGCCTTCTAAAAGATTATTACCCCACTATATGAAATCATATCAAACAAAGTAGGGGATACAATCCAATATATGAAATACTACACATTAATTTGCAAGTTTATAGTTATTTTTCCTTCTAAAAGATTATTGATTAGCTAGATTCAAAAACATTGGCAGCTAAAGGGGGATGTAGAGCTCAAATTAGGGTCAAAGGGTTGTTTTCGGAGCCATCTTCAACATTGTGGAACACATAGATATAATATTCTAGGGAGGACCGTACTTTCTATAATTAGTAGCGTTGTCCATGAAAACTTGGGTGGAAAGACTCAACCATAGTAAATATTATTTTATTTCAGTGTAAGTATGGATCAGGCTATATTCATTACCTTATGAATTTTTGGATAAGGACACACTTGAGGGCATTGGAAATGAAATAGGATCATTCATCATGGTATCAAATACCATCAAGATTGGTTGATACACCTCATATGCAGGATTATGAGTATACTTACACCTGGCCTAGCTGCTCCCAAAAAGCATTCAAATTAGTTACCATGGTGAAATTTGGAAACAACCCATACACTATGATAAAATCCCCTTTCTGTATAGGAACTATCATGAGTTTGTTTCCATTTTAGGGAATTCCCATTAAACCAAAACCAAAAACCTTCAGAGGATACTTAGGAAGAAAATCAAGAGGGATTTGTGTAAGTCACAAATAGAAGGAAGGTTGCAACAAAAGGAATGTAAGAACCTTCAACAAAATGAAACAAGAATGATCACAGATGCATAGCCTTACAATAAATGGAGGAAAACTAGCAAGAAGATGGAGGAAAAAGTCCAATGTAATAATCCCAAATGGGAAAAGCAGGAATATAGTGCAAAATGCTTGAAATAGTAGTGTAAAGATTACATAAAAACATGAGACCAACATGGAGCTTCTTTATTCATCAAATCAACAACAAAAATGTATAATATAATGGGCCACAAAGTATATAACAAGATACAACAAGCCTCCAACAGACAAAACCCTCAAGATAGAGGTGATGCTACTATATCAAAATGTCGAAAGACTACTACAATGTAGTCATAGGTGCACTGCTACAAAAAATGAATACAAAAAAAATAATGGTCTGATATATCCCTCTAAAGATACATAAAATGTTGATCTAAGCTCTATACAAACTCCAATGAAGAACCCAAAAAGGGTTTTCAGAAATACACCACTATACAAGATGGGAATCAAATCCCTAGGGCTAAAGATTCACTGCAACATATAAACTGGAAGGGTGTGGCTAATCTGATATGCCAAATAATGTAGCCTCCTCCAATAGATTCTCTAGATGAAAGGCTAATCCCTTCTCTAGAAAACCTCCTCCCCAAATGGTGTACTGAAACCACCCCTGCAACTCCTCCCTAAAATAACGTAGTCCAAGACAGAAACTATGCTATAGGGGTAAATGATCAAGTGGTCTGGTCCCAAATGTTGCAATAAGGCTCAAGGGACTTCCTCACCAGCCTCCCAATGGAAGGAAACCTTCCTCCACTGAAAAAAGATCAGAAATCACTCTGATCTAGTCTCCACTTCTACAACCTACAACTTATCACATCTCTCAACAGAAACTGCATTGTACCACAAGATTAAAGCTTGGCCTGATGCCTGAATGTGGAAATGTAGTGCAAAGCTCTTCCTAGAAGCTTCTTAAGGAAAGAGGTGGGATTCCCGACCAGGAACACCTTGTGCTAAATAGCACTGCAAGCTTAGCTGAACATCTGAAGAAAGATATATGTCTAAAAATACCATATATCAAAATATAATAAACCAAAAAATGAATGAATATGGTTGACATTTTCTTCCTTATATAAGTGATGAGCTTCCTAACCCTAGGCCCTACTCATTTAATACACTACTTCCATGTAAAGAGTCTCCAACTAAAACTGCGATGTCCCATAATGATGCCACTCCTCCATGACAACGTTGTTGATTTGGTCAAATTTGACCCAGTCTATGTGTTCCAACCCCTTTTCACACCTAAGGGTACTCAATTTAGCTGCCAAGATGTCCTCATTTCACATTGGCATTTATTTTATTCATATTAAGGATATTTATGGACTCCATATCCTCTTATTCATCAAACAAGAAATAAAAAAAAAAAAATTAATATTCCAACTAGCTCATGGCTAATTGGGAATATTACAGTCCTCCCCTCCCAAATGTTGCTTGTCCTCAAGCAACTGTAAAGGTGAGTGTTGCAACTCTTCTCCTCAACCATTGGTGACACCTCCATGTGATAAGCTTCCCTCATAATCCAAGTGTCTCCCAATCCATCCCTCCATGACATGCTCCTCCCAAGTTCTCATGAGATGCAAATGATTCATCCCACAAGGAAGCAAAAGATCCAATGTAGCAATCCTGGTTTACCCAAGGTTCTCCCTGAAACATGGAGAGTCTCTCTCCCAAAGCGCATGCTCAATCCTCCCATCCTTCCTCCATTCATTCCCATAATAAGAATAAGTACATAATCAATGTATGGGATCAAAACCAAGTACACATAAACATCAATAATAAAAAATGGAGGTGGGTCATAGTCCCACATGTGGAACCAGCGCAGTATATCTCCTGACTGCATCAGATAATGATATGGTAAGTGGTTTCCCCACCACTTAATTTCTACCCAAGTTTTCTCACAAGTTCTTAAAAGGTGAGAAATGTTTGGTTCCCTTGGAGTGCACCCTGAATGATACATCATCTCCCTATACCCCCCTAGGGAGTGGCCATGCTCAACAATGTTTATGGCCCAAAGTTGGCCATGAATTTTTTAAGGAATAATGCTCCTACTTGGAGAAAAGGCCTTCACATATATGGTGAAGGAGTGAAAATAATCCTCAAATAAAACATTATGCACATAAACATGTTCCTTACCATAATCTTTTCTCGTACAAATGGAGTGGTCTATGGATAGATCCCCTCTCATTCCCAAAGAGGAAAGAGGTGGTTGTGATAAATCCTTCATAAATTTATGTATCTCCTCCATCTCCACATGATCCATGCATCTATTCAAATGTTGATATATCTCCTCTTCAAAACCTTCCCAAGTAAACCCCTCCATGATAGCATGGTATGATCTCATGGAATAAGTGTGGCTGAAGAGAAAATCCTCATGTGTTGCTTGTCATAACTTCTCCTTGAGCTTGGATGCTCTAGATAAGAAGATCCTACCATGATATTAGATGACTTCATTTATGACTGAATATCCCTCCTCTTTTAGCTGGTCATCAAGTATCATACAAGTAAAAATATCCTTGGAATAATCCACCAACAGCTGGGATTTCCAATATGGATCTACCCTCCAAAGTGACAACGTTGATGATCTGTCATGTAAAACATCCTTCATGTGGCTGACATCCTCTTTGACATCTCCCATGCCAAATTCACATACTGGAAGGCTACTATCCTCCCTCTGTTGCTCCTTTCTCAATGCAAGATCTGAGATGAGAATGGGTATTGATGATGTTGGGAGAATGTCTCCCTCCTCCGTGTGTCTACCCAAGACTCTCAGCGATGTACCATGGCATCCCCATCCTCCCACTTCTCCTGGATCTATGAGTGGTGCAACATGTTGAGAGAAATATTTGATCATCTTCCAATCAAGGGGTCTCCCTGGTGGAATGTCTCCATGTAATGAAACATCAAGGCCTAGAGCAGGCTATAAATGTGAGTGGACTGATTTGTTCTTGCCCTCACTGCGCAAATCATCCTCCTAATTTTGTGCATAAACCTCCTGAAAAGGATGGGTGTGTATGTTCCCAATCACTTGATGTTGGCCTAGACTCCCCCCACCATGACCACACCAGCTATCCAAAGCCCCTTTTTATCATCCTTCCTTGTATATATTTTCATCTTGTTTCCAAAAAGCTACTACATTGAGTTGTTCCTCCAAGTAATCATCCCAAAATCACTCCTTAAACATAAATAATTAAAATATGCCTACTACTAACTTTGTTTTACAAAAATCCTCATAATGCAATAGAACCAAGATCAAACTATACATAACTAATCCCAATGATGAAATATGGTAAGAGATCTTAGTTGTACCCCATAAAACTCCTCAAAAACCCTCCAGGCCCACTAATGGATTAATCATGGTCTTATGACCGGGTTGATACAAGCTTTGGAAATTATTCCTAACCACATCACAAGGTAATCCAAAATTGGGGACATTACAGGTTGGCACAAGTGAGACTCTCCAAACCAAAATTGGAAGTCTTAGCCAGCAACAAGGCTTTTAAAATTCCACATTACTAGGGTTTTCAAATTACACAAAACTGGTGTTCTCAAATTGCACAAAGCTATGGCTTTTGAAATTCCACTTCCATATTCTCCTATTTATGTATGCACTACATTTTTTTAGAAAGAGAAATGAAATATGTTTATTATTTCACTATTATATTTATGTATTGGGTATAAATTAGTCACAACGATCAAATATAACATCCCAAGGAATGTTCATCAAGGGAAGTATTAGGTTTACCTCTTAGGGAAAAGCTCCACATAAAATAGGGTTTCCAAATTAAACGTCACTAGGGCTTTCAAATTCCAAAATATCTCTGTTGTAGTTTTGACACACAATCTTGTAATTTTTCATTTTATTCTCTCCACCATCTCATATTTATGCAAGCACACTACATTTTTTAGAAAGAGAGGCATCAACCTCTTGTCAACATTTAGGATTAGTTTATAGAAGGAAAATTTTACTTACATATCTTCTTGAATATATTGCAACCACTTTGTAAAATAATAAATTTAGAACATGTTTGTTTCTTATGTTTGTAAATTATGTGTGCCATCTAACAACATTAATTATGTGTCACTTATGGTGCATCCCTCATGTGCATCCATGGATATGTGTTGATGATCATGGTTTTTTCTTATGTGCATTACTTATGTATTGTTAGTAATGGTGCATCAATTATATGTGACACCTAATATTGTTCATCATGGCTTACGTGGATTTATTCAGTGTATTTATGCTTAATTATGCCACTTATGGTAGGTATCTTGTGGCATGTTGACTATGTGTCTCATTTTGAAGACTATCAATTATGTACATTGCTTATGGGGAATCAATTAATTATGTCACTTATGGGCATATCTTATGTTGTGTTGCGTATAAATTAGTCAGAATGATATAAACAATAATTCCTTCCATAAAATTCAATTTAATCAAATTCTACATTACCAAGGTTTTAAAATTCCACAAAATAGAATTTTCAAATTGCAGACGCTAGGGTTTTCAAATTCCACTTCGATATACATTTATGGTGATTTCCAATTTGAGATTCAAGATTAATATGTTGTGTCTACTTATATTGTCTAATTATGCATTCAATTTGAACTCATTATGTTGGTGTTTCCAAATTCCACATTACTAGGGTTTTCAAATTTCACAATGAGTTTTCCACCTCTATGCACAAGATTCATAGTATCAATCTAAATGGCTCTTGGAAGTAAGATGAAACTCACTATAAAATCCAAATTCGGTCTCAAATGGGAAAACTATTTTTTCCATTAGACTCCTCACATTATGATACAAATAGGGACACCCTCCACCTATGAATTTATACGTAAAAAAGTGATTTATTTTAGGATCTTAAGAGCTAGGGTTTTGTTCAGTAAATATCAATGCAAAATTTGTAGAATGGGTTGGATTTTGTAAAATTCTTGCTCGATAAATTATGGGTAGTGTTCTCATGTGGACCTTAGCCAAATATAAATTCTTGAGCTTATGAAACTTGTTTGTACTACTTTCTTTGAATTTTATACCCTTCAAACAAAATTCACAATATATCACTAAATGGATCTTGGAGTTGAGTTGCAACTTGCCATAAAATTCAAGCCAAGAATATTTAGATGGGGAATTTTTTTGGCTCTTTTGGATTCCTAGTACCAGGTTACAATTAGGGACACCCCCTGCTATAACTACAAATGTCAAAACTTGATTTATTTGAGGACATTTAGATCTACAGTTTTGTTTAGTAAATATCAATGAAAAATTTGCACAAGGGGTTGGATATTGAAAAATACCCGCTCAAGTGATTGCGGATAGTGTGCCCATATGGGCCTTATCCAAATACAATTCTTCATCTTATGAAATTTTCTTATGCTATTTGATTTGGTATTTATACCCCAGATATATATATATATATATATATATATATATATATAAAATAAAAAATAAATAAATAAAATAAAATAAAATAAATAAATAAATAAATAAATAAATTACAATGTCCCTAAATGGATCTTTGAAGCCAATTGCAACTCTCCATAAAATTTAAACTAGGACTAAGATGGGAAAAATATAAGATCCTTTAGAGGCCTAACACTGGGTTATAACTAGGAACACCCAAACCCGACCCCCCCCCCCCCCACCACCACCCCCCAGTGAATCCATTGGTAGAAAATTGGTTTCTTTGAACATATTTAGATATAGGGTTTTTTTGAATAAATATCAATTCAAAATTTGCACAAGGGGTTGGATTTTCCAAAATGATCACTTGAGAAATCGTGGGTAGTGTGCTCAAATGGGCCTTGGCCAAACACAAATTCTTGTTCTTACAAAACTTTTTTCTAATTATTGGTTTAGGTTTTGTACACCTATACAAAGTTCACAATATGTCCCTAAATAGTTCTTGGAAGTGAGTTGCAACTCACCATAAAATTTAAACCAAGACTCGGATTGGAAAACGATTAGTTGTATCGAAATCCTAGCATTGGGTTATAGCTTGGTACATGCCCCTCCTAGGACTCTGTAGGTCAAAAATTTATTTATTTGAGGATTTTTATAGCTAGGGGTTTTTGGTAAATATTAATGCAATTTTTCCGCAAGGCATTGTATTTTGAAAAATGTTCTTGAGAGATTGTGGGTAGTGTGATCACATAAGCCTTTGGTAAACACAAATGCTTGAGTTTACAAAACTCATTTCTACTAATATTTTTTCCTTTTATACTCCTCGAAAAAAATCACAATATGTCCCTAAATGGCTCTTGGACGTGAGTTGCAACTCACCATAAAATTAAAACCAAGACTTGAATGAGAAAATTGTTAGCTTTGTTGGAATCCTCACACCGGGTTACAACTGAATACACCCCCACCCAGGGACTCCATAGGTCAAAACTTGATTTATTTGAGGATATTTAGCAATATATTTTTTCTTTATAAGGATCAATGAAAATTTTTCATTAGCGTGTTTTGCAAAATACTCGCTAGAAGGGTCTTGGGTAGTGTGCTCACATGGGCCTTGGCAAAACACAAATGATTAAGCTTACAAAATTCATTTTTTTCACTCAATTTGGTTTGTATACCTTTGGAAAACATTCACAATATGTCCCTAAATGGATATTGGAATTGAATTTAAAATCACCATAAAATTCAATCCAAGACTCAGATGTGAAAACTATTAATTCCTTTAGATTCCTAGCACTAAGCTAGAGCTAAGTACACTGCATTATAAGACTCCATGGGCCAAAAATTGATGTATTTGAGTATATTTAGAGCTAGGGTTTTGTTAAGTAAATATCAATGAAAAATTTTCACAAAGGTTTTTATTTTTCAAAATTCTTGCGTGAGCATGGGTAGTGTGCTCACATGGGAATTTTCCAAAAATAATTTGTAAAGATTATGGAACTCATTTTTGTAGTTCAGTTTGGTTTTATGCCTCCAAAAAAAATTCACAATATGTCCTTGAATGGTTCTAGTAAGCGAGATGCAACTGTAAATCAAATAAAAACTTGTACATAGATGGGAAAAATGAAAATTTTATTGGATTCTTAATAGTAGGTTATGGCTAGGAGCACACCCCCCTCCCTTTAGAGGATTCCATAGGTCAAACAATGATTTATTGAGGATCTTCAGAGCTATGATTTTTTCAGAAAATGCCAATGCAAAATTTTCACAAGAGGGTGTATTTTAAAAAACATTTTAAAGAGTATCACATATATACATTGCTTAGATTGGTTTTTTATACCCACCAAAAATTGGTGCTAAGGACTAGAGACCAATGGGAGAAGGTTCCTAAAGAAACCATCTAAGATACTTCTTTCAAATTCGTAAAATGGTGTAATTTTTCATAACTTCTTATTAATTGATTAATGGTTGTAAATTATTAATCATATTATCCATTATTATAGGGGAGGGATGACAAGTTTAACACTCCCCATGTTCGACCCTAAGGATTTATATTGCAAGTATTTGGATAGATATTGAAAAATATGGCTATTGCATGGCAATATATTTTTAGAATGTGAATAGAAATGTAATTTGAAAAGATAAACATATAGTAAAATAGTTTTATATACAATACAATGTGGGGCTTCCTAATTTGCTCAAGTCTGGTTCTAAATCTATTAATCTAATAAAATTAACATTAGGTACAAGTGGCACACAGAGGAGAATCATCTTGCATGAGGAAAATTGGATAGTAAACTACAGAAGAGGAAGATTTTGACTAACAAATTGTTATAGGGTACATAATCTTAGAGGAGGAGTGTTGATCCCAAGAAGGATCATGCTTTGAGGGTATTTCACTTGTATGGAATTATTCCATAATTATGTCAGCCTCCCTCAACTATACTATATATAATAAAGGATAAAGGAGTTGTAAATTTTTCATCATTGTACTATGTTCATTTATTTAATTAGAGAAGTCTTGTATAGAGAAATACATTAGGATAATGAGGAAACCCTAGTAGTATGACATTAGGGTGCATGAGAAAACCATAGAATAAGAAAAGTAGAGAGAGAGAGAGATGTCTTGCATGTTTCATGTAGTGATTTATTTTGTTTGTGTTTTTAGGTTTTCTCATGTGATGCTAGCGTTTATGCCATCCATGTAGACCGTCGAGAAGAACATGGAGTTGGTGTGATTAATGAAAATGACTATGGTGGATCTTGTTATAATTCTAGATTTTCTAATGTAGTAGAAGACATGGATAGTGGAGTTAGCAACTTGAATGATTATAAAAACTTGTTTTTATGGGTGAGGCTAGCAGAATATCATGGTGAGATGTGATTAAAACAAGTAATCTAACACATTAACATCAAATAAACAAAAAAATTAAGTCATAGAACATGTTCCATGAAATATCTCTCTCTCTCTCTCTCTATCTATCTATATTTGTCTGTGTGTGTGTGTGCGTACACATACACACAGACAAACTAAAAATTGTCTCAATTGTACATTTTTAACAAAATGGAAGAATGTGCTCAATATAGACAATGACACCACATGTCTAAACATGGAAGTATGTCATATGGTGACTGTTACACAGTAATTTGTCACCGTCCCTACCATTCCCCGTCCCACACAATGGAGGACCCATTTTGTGACCTGTGAACATTGTCATGCCTTGAAATCATCATCAATGCATTCCTCTAAGCATGAGCTTCAATTGCCCTAAAGACATCTCCTTGCAAAAAATCATGAAAACATCTCCTTTTGCATTGGCGCGGGCAGACAGTTCATCACTCGCGCCAATGAGGGAAAATCCTACAAAGAGGCTGCGCCAACTGGCGCTCTGTCCCAGAGCAGTAGTCACGCCAGCCAATTTAAGGAGTGTTTTTTAAATAAAGATGGCGGAAGTTGTGTTTCAACAAACTCAGAAACCATTGCCTATCTTGAGTTGGGAGGTTTGGCTGCGGGAGTTCCATGGAAGGGAAGTGGTTTGCCACCTCCCATGGAACCTTCCTTGTTGATAGGGCCAATCCCACAATAACAGGGATCCCAACTCCCTCCTTCCCCATCTATAAAAGCCTGCTCAATTCCATGGCAAGCTAGTCTTGAAGTGCCTAAGCTTTGAATCTCCAAATTCCCAAGAGACTTTGTGCTGTAAGAGCCCTCTTTCTTCCCTTAAGGCCGACTCAAGTAAGGAGACTATCGTCGAGAGACTCTGGAGAGGTTTTCCCTTTCCCTGGCGAGCTTTGCGAGACGTGAACGACTGGAGACCCATCCGAAAGAGACCACGACGTCAGAACATTTGTTGTACTCTCTTTCGATTGTTATTTAATGAATGATTACGGTTATGGTTCCACTATGTTTTCACTTATGTTAATAATGAGTTATATCCTTTCTGACTGATATATAGTTGCGCATTCTGGATTTTATGCTTGTATTCGTGTTGTTTCTTGCATGTGCAGGTGTCCATCTGCGGAGATTGTGGGAGGATCGTGATCTGCTGAGGTTGAGGAACGGGAACGCTTTCTTCTACGGATCATAGCATTGGATTCCAGGTAGGCCTCCATATTTGGTCTTTTATTCGTAACTAGGAATCTGCGCTGTAACACTTGATGATTGTTGCTAGACCCCTGCTGGGCTAGTAGGGATCGCCTCTGTCCGCAGAGGGGATTTACCTCCTCAACAATTTGGCGACTCCACTGGGGATCGTCTAGATTTCACTGTCTCGTTTATATTGTCTCGTTTTGATTGTTTTATGATTTTCCTTTCTTGGTTAGCCTTCTGGGTTGGGTTCTTTTGCTGTTTTTTGCTTCTTGGTTTGCTTAGTTTACATTGATCTGCTTCTGGAGTAGTTCTTTCTTGTTTTTGGTTGAGAAACTCGACTGGCGCACTTTTTAGCCCGACAGTCACACCAATTGGCGCATGTTGCTTTTGTATAGCCCACGCCAATTGATTTCTGGCGCCAGTTGCAGCCTTACAGTCGCGCCACTCCTGTAGGGTTTTTGAGTTTGCACAGTTTTGAGCTCTCTTGGTCTAGTCAGTGCTTTTCTTCTTGATTTTTCGACTACCTGAGTGTGTTGGAGTCCTGTTTGACTGGGAATTCACCTTCGTCCTTTGTTTGTTTGCTTTTATCTATCGATTTCACATTTTAAGCCCTAGGGCATCTGGTGGCTTTGTGTATCGAGCCCTCCTTGGGAGTTTTGGTGTTTTGTTTATCCAGTCAACTTTCTGATTGCTCCTCTGCATTCTTTTAGTAGTTGTTCACTGTTTTGTTGCGATTTTTGGGTGATTGCTCATTTCTTCATTCAAATTTTGTTTGGTCTTGCTTTGGGCCTAGATCACACGGTCCATTGGAGCCTTTGAGTCTTTTTCTTAGTTTTGAGAGACTTTGGTCGATTTGGGATCTGATTGCTTGTGTCATTGAGTGAAATTTGTTCGTTTTGCTCTCTCAATATCATTTCTCAAATTGTTTCGTTTATTTTTCAGTTTGTTTAGTGCATTTAGCTATCAAACGTTGAAAATTATAAAAAAAATCTCTTGTGCTTTTGGTTGAATTAGTGCAAATTGAAATTTTTCGATCCTACTAGTAATTAGTGATTTGAATGGAAAGTTTTCAATTTCATTAGTTTCATTAGAGATCTCATTGTTTGTCTTCCGATCATTTTGTTTGTGTGAAGACTCTCAACTCTTCTGTGGCTAGTGTTCATCGAACGAAATGGTCTACTGTGGCATGGAGCTTTGCATTTAGGAGTTTTTGAAACAATACATTCGTTAGGGCCTGAAAATTGAAACCTAATTGAAGATCAACTTTAAAATCTATTCAATTAACCTAAGACAACACTGAAATCTAACGGAACATATTTAGAGGTCTAGGCCAGAGACGTGTTCCGGCGTCTTTAAACCTAGCAGCTGTCGTTCGCCTTTTGGCTTTAGACAATGCTAGTACGGACTTGTGCTCCCCATACCATCGCGTATATAAAGGGAGACCCCTCTAGGTTTTCAATCCTTTATCCACAGGAAGCCGAGTCTGCCGCCCTATACCCGTGATACACCGAACACAGCATTCGGGGAGATTGCCTGCACGTACGGAAAGTCCTTGGTTGATTTCTTCTTCATTATTAAAACCAAGGTGTATATTGCAGTTCACGATCGTTTGGTACACCCTTTGTGCCTAGTATTCCTGAGCAGTGATTTGGTCTTTTCTGACTCCCTAAATTTGAAAAGACCGTCAAGCGCTTGTCCTTTCACACTTGTGTCAAATATGAAAGAGATAGAGTCATCTTTTATCGTTTCTCGACTCTTAAAACATGAAACGATGAAGTTTATTATTTTTCAATGAGGTAAAAATTAATCACCCACGATTATACGCCCTGTTAGATATTGCGTGTTGACCGTTTGATCATGTGTCTTGACTCTTTTTCAGCCCGTGTGTGTGTTTGCTTCTTTTTCTCTGGTCATTTGCCATAGTGGCGGAACCTTCGGTTTCGTCTACTGGTAGTCCTTACACAGATGATTCTTCAGAGGCCTCCCAATCCTCTACTGAACCACAGCAGCCTGTTGTTTCTGAGTTTCCTGATGGGGGACCGGTTCTTGCTGAGCAACCCTTTGGAGGACCAGTTGAGTTCAATTGGCCCTTTTCGGACCCTGTGTCTGAATTGAGATTAGGAGCTGATTTCCTTTCTCTTACATCGGGTTCGCCTTTTGTTGCTGCTGTATTTCCTCCTAGTCCTCGCCGTCTCTTGCGAGATTTAACGGCAGGATCAACCATGAGTGATTCTAGTGAGGAAATCCCAACGTCTGGTGAAGACTATCAGCTCTTCCCACGAAGATTGTTTCAGGGAGACAACTCTGAGCTGGCTGACATGTCAACAGCCAGTCCCTCTTTACCATAGGGATACAGATCTTTGGGTCAGATCATTTCCACCGCAGCCTCTATGGGAGTGTCAGCTCCTTCTCCGAGGCCAGCTGCTACTACGCCCGGGGTGTCTCCTCAGACGCCCGTTACTTCTGTTCCTGTCCGGCCCACTATCTGTGTGGCCGCCTCTTCTCCTGTTGTCACAGCATCCGCTGCGAGGGCTGTGCCAACTCTTGAAGATGTTTATCTAGCGACTGCTATACCGGAGAACATCTCTCCGGAGGAGTATCGGTTGTCTTTGCAACAGTCGAATGCCGAGGTTGGACCATCCTCCCAAGATCCCAACTACTCTTACTTTTCACACTATGCACAGGATGGTACACCCGTGTATGCTTTCCCAGGTCAGTATGATGAGCACAGGGAGATTTTACGTCTACCTGCTCCTGAGGCTTACCTCTATGCTCAAGGTTTACCTTATAACCAGGCTTATAACCCGCAAGGACAGCCTTTCCAAGGCCAACCTTCGGGCCAACCTGGCTATCTTTATGATCCACAGGGGCAGCCCATTCAAGGCTATCCTGTCGGCCAACAAGGGCCATCGTATGGTCCACAAGGACAGTATCATAGCCCTTCCGGTCAACCTGTTCAGCCTCAGCCGGGGTATCAACCGAGACCGGTCTATGGTCCTGGGGGGAAAATCTAGCCTTCTTTACCTATGCAACCTCAGTAACCTGTTGTTTCTAACGTTGCATATCATCTGGGACCATCCTATGGTTCCGCTTCAGGTCAAACCGGTTTCCAGCAACCACCTGGTCCTGTTCCTCCACCAGGCCAACCGGCCCATCTGGCACAACCTGGTGTTCCGCCTCCAGGCCAACCGGTTCATCCAGTACAACCTGGGGCTCATTCACAACCAGGCCAGCCTGCTCAACCGGCGCCACCTATTTATCCGGGCCAACCTGCTCATTCAGGGCAGCCCTCTTAGTCGGGTCAACCTGTTCACTTAGGGCAGCCCGCTCATTCTATTAACCCTGCTCAGCAGCCGACTCATTCAATGCTGCAGCCAAATCAATAGCTGCGCCCTACTTATCAGGCTCTGTAGGGTTCCACTTTTCAGCAGCCTACTCATCCTCAGGGTGGTTATTATCCTCATGGTCAATCTCAACCGAATTATAACCACCCCAGAGGCTCTCAGTATTATCCTCCTCCACCCGGTTTTACCTATACTCAGCAGCCAAATCCAAACGCTGCTTACAGCAGGCCGACATATAATCAGGGTCTGTACCCTGGTTATCAGGCCCCACACTCTGGTTACCAGCATCCAAATCAGTCTGGTTATACGACCTACACCCCCTACGGTCAGAATCCTATGGGACAGAACCCATGGGGGCAAGGATATTCACAACCATTGTGGAGTACAGGTAACAGTCCTCATCCTGGGTCTGGCATGCCGGTCAATCCGCCATTTCCGTTCCTGGCCACCTTGGAGTTGCCGTATGTTTCAAAGTTGACCAATGATCCAATTTTACATAATCCATATTGGCCTCCGGTTCCCACCAAGATACCAGGTGATTGCCCCAAGTTTGAGGGAAAAGCTGGAGAGGACCCCCAGGCGCATGTGATGACGTATCATCTTTGGTGTTTGTCTAACTCTTGGGTCGACGATTCGATTCGCCTGCGCCTCTTCCAGCGTACTTTAACTGGAGCTACTGCTAAGTGGTACATAGAGTTATCCCGCGGCATTTTCCAAGATTTCAATTCTTTAGCCATGGCTTTCCTCATGCACTTCCAGTTACCGGTTCTTTATGAAGCTAAGACGCACCTCCTGACTTCTCTGAAGTAGGACAAAGCCACTCACATCTCTGATCACATTCATGAGTGGCGGCGCCGTCGTAGACTGATCAAGTTTCACATACCTAATCAGATACTGACTCACTGGTTCACCACCTCCTTTGTGAATAAAATCGCTCAGGATATTGCGATGGGAGCGTGTGTGACGGAGGAACAAGCCATTGCGCGTGCCCAATATCTGGATCTTGTATATTCTCAGTCCGGCACGCTTTATGATATCTTGCCTGATGCCCCGTGGTCCGGAACCTCTAAGGCTCCGCCTACCCCTGCGGTGGATGGTGTCATTGGTTCTGTCTCTCAGAATTCGAAGAAATCTTCGAATGGGAAGCAAAAGTCTAATTCTTCCAACAATGCTCCTGCTAATCCCGCCCCCTCCGATTCTGGTAAAACCGCGGAAGTGAATGCCGTTCAGGCCAATCATACGGAGAAAAATTCCAAGGGGAAAAAGAAGGGCAAAGGAAAATCTAAATCTGATGCCCCGAAGCCAGAATCTAAATCTCGTACTGAGGATGGCTCTCAGCGTAAACCGAAGTACCCTTGCCTCATTTGTGAAGGGGACCATTATACTAAGGATTGTCCACGATGATCCAAGGTTAGTCA
The DNA here is from genome assembly GCA_034641835.2 of Pinus albicaulis. Lineage (NCBI taxonomy): Eukaryota > Viridiplantae > Streptophyta > Pinopsida > Pinales > Pinaceae > Pinus > Pinus albicaulis. The sequence continues at coordinate 124,631 of JAXQQM020083247.1, forward strand.
ACTTCTTAAGGGCCATAAAGGGACTCCGACTGTTTTAAAAGAGCCATTTCCATCTCAGCAGACCCAAGTGGTCGAACAACCATCACCATCTGCACCGTTTGGGTCTCAAGTTTTCATGGTGAAGAGTGTTGCACCTATCTCTGTCGCTATGCGGTCGAAGGATTACAACGAATCGCGGCAGGCACCCGGGAAGGCAGTTGCGGATGGGCCGCCTCCCCCACCTGTCTCCGGTCCGTTTGAAATAGAGAAGCCTACTCCTGAACCCGTTATGAATCCACCTCCTAAAGGTTTCCTTCGAAGATCTTCTTATAATCCAAATGCTTGTGCCGCTCAACATTACAGCATTGCTGAGGATTTGGCACGGGCGCCGTCTGCTATGTCTGTGCTAGAAGTTCTTCAAAGTTGTCCTTCGCAACGGAAGGCTTTATTGTCTATGATCGGGGGCATTGATCCCACCGACTCGAGTCTTCTCACCTTCGATTTGGAGAATTTCACTCCCCGGCTTCCACATCAAATCGCTCTGATTATTAAAGTCAGGATTAATGGTCTGAACGTTCATAGGGCCATCGTGGATGAAGGTGTATCTACCTGCGTTATGTCCTCCACTTGCTGGAAGGCCATCGGCTCTCCAGCCCTTTCGTCATCCCCCAATGCCCTTGAGGCATTTGATGGTCGGGAATCCAAACCCCTGGGTGTTCTCGAGAGTTTAGCAATCACATTACAGGGGAAAACTATCAACGTAGAAGTAGAAGTGGTTGATGCTAAACTCAACTACAATATACTTCTTCGCCGCAGCTGGACCCATGCCATGCTCTACGTTCCGTCCACTGTCTTTCGATTCATTAAGTTCCCTCACGAGGGCAAGATTGTCACGGTGGATCAATTGTCATTTTTCACCTCTACCTCTGAGAACAACGTGCCATACGTGGATCAGATTTTTAATCCTTCGGAAAGTGTGGGACCTGGTCTCTTCAAAGACCCGGTCCTCATGGGTATCTTTCCCACACCACCACCGCACACCGCTCAAGTCAACATGATGTCCAGGTTCGATGACCCCTGGCTTATTCCTACGCCTGAGCAGGTGTATGAGTTTGGAGAATCAATGCCCTTGACGCCAGTAGAGATCAACTACTGTGAAATTGTTGCTGCATCTGATCCTCCACCTCCTCAGCATGCTCCTTTGAGCATGGCTCTCGACGTCTACTCTCAATCCCCCTGGCTTGGTCAGGCTGATTCACCTGATCCTCTCAAAGAGACTTTTCCTTCCGATGAGGCTATTATTGAAACTATGTCTCTTGAGGAGCTGCCTTGGGGCGATGGACATCATCGCTCCTCTTTTATGCCTAGCTTGGGGGCAATGACTGACTGTCTGGAGCGTTATGCTACTCAGGTTCCTACCCCTCCTCTTCAAACGCCAATTTTGACGCACGAGGTTTTTTCGGAGGGTAACCTGAGTAACATTACTCAAACTATCCCAATCAACATCTGCGTTAAACTGGGGATCGTTGAGAATATTCACGTGGGTGTGACTTGTTCTCCCGATGAGATTCAAGTATATACTGAGCTTTTCAAAGAATTCAGAGATGTTTTCGCGTGGTCCTACGAGGAAATGTCGGGGATTGATCCCAGTATCGTAGTGCACGAGATTCCAACCTATCCAGGTGCAAAACCCGTGCGCCAACGCTTACGCCCCATGCATCCTCAGAAAGCCGCCGCCATCAAGGAAGAAGTTGAAAAACTTCTGAACGTGAGTTTTATTTATCCCATCCCCCTCACAGAATGGGTGTCTAACATTGTCCTTGTCGATAAAAAGCAGGGTACGATTAGAGTCTATGTTGATTATCGCGATATCAATCGCGCCTGTCCAAAGGATAATTATCCCACTCCATTTATAGACCAGATTATCGACGAATGTGCCGGAAGTGAGATCTATTCCTTAATGGACGGTTTCTCAGGATATAATCAAATCAATATTGCACCTGAGGATCAACACAAGACCACATTCATCTGTCCGTGGGGTACTTTCGCGTATAAAAAACTCCCGTTTGGCTTGAAGAACGCTGGAGCCACTTTTCAGCGTGCGATGTCCTTTGCTTTTCATGACATTCACCATATCGTCGAGCCTTATCTGGACGACTTGCCAGCCCATTCGGGTAAGCGAGAGGAACATCCTGAGCATCTCCGCCAGATCTTTCTTCGTTGCAGACGCTACAATATCAGGCTCAATCCTCATAAATGTGTCTTCTGCGTTGATTCTGGCCGTCTTTTAGGATTCATAGTCTCGAAAGACGGAATTCGCCTTGACCCTTTAAAGTTTGAGGCCATCGTAAATCTTCCATCACCCTCCTCCCTGTATCAGTTATAGAGTCTACAAGGGAAAGCGAACTTTCTTCGGCGCTTTATCCCGAATTATGCCGAGGTGGCCAAAGGATTCACTCATTTGTTAAACCAGAACGTTCCCTTTCATTGGGACGAAATTGCTCAGGAATCCTTTAAGAAGCTGAAGACATTGCTTGTCAATGCTCCGTTGCTTCGTCCTCCGGACTACCACCGCGACTTCACTTTATATCTAGCCACCGCATTTAGCACCATAGCCATGGTCTTGGTGTAGGATGACGATGACGGTGATGAACATGTTGTTTATTACCTGTCACGGAACCTTCTCGATCCAGAAACCCGTTATTCTCATGTCGAGAAGTTGGCATTAGCAGCAGTACACGCTGTACAACGCTTTCGCCATTACATCCTTTTGCATACGATAACAGTGGTTTCAGACTGCAACCCTATGACGTATATTCTTTCTAGACAATTATTGGGGGGCAAGTACTCCAAATGGATTGTGATCCTACAGGAGTTTGACTTAGAATTCACTACTGCTAAGTCAACTAAATCACTGGTCTTCGCGGATTTGATATGTTCTCTCCCTACAGACTCTGCTCCCTCACACTCTAAAGACCATATACCGGACGAAACACTTTTCCTCATCAGTACTCGTGACCCTTGGTATGGTGACATAATAGTGTATCTTCAGACCTCGACGTTTTGGTCTGAGTTGGATAAAGCTACCCGCCGTCGGATTCGGCACTAGTCCCAACCCTACCGTATAGTAGGAGATACCTTATACCGCCTTGGAGTAGATTTGGTGCTCCGGCGATGCCTAACCATGGAAGAGGCTGAAAAGGTCCTAAATGACTGCCACAGTGGCGCCTGTGGTGGACATATGTCCAGGTATGCTACTGCCCAGAAGATTCTGCGAGCAGGTTATTTCTGGCCTTCCATATTCAAAAACTGTATCACTGCAATCCGTAAATGTCATGCATGCCAGATATTTCAGCGCAAGATGCGCGCGCCGCCTTTACCATTGCATTCCGTTATTACCGTCGGCCCTTTTGCGAAATGTGGTGTGGATTTTATGACGTGTAACCCTCACTCGGCCGGGGGGCATGCGTATATCATTGTCGCCATCGACTACTTCACCAAGTGGGCCGAGGCGATGCCTACACTAGCTGCTGATGGGAAAACGGCTGCTCAATTTATATTCAACCACGTTATTGCATGGTTCGAGGTTCCTCAAGCCATCGTCACTGATCACGATACTCATTTCTGAGATTATATGATGGCGGAGCTGACTTCAAAGTTGGGCTTGCGTCACGACAGCTCAGCACCATATTACCCTGAGGCGAATGGTCAGGTTGAAGCAATGAACAAGGTTTTAGTCACTATGCTTCAGTGAACAGTTGGTATTGAAAAATCCAATTGGCATGTCCAACTGTTCTCAGCTCTCTGGGCATACCGAACATCTGCAAAGAGTGCAACTGGGTTCACACCATTTCAATTGGTGTATGCTCTCGAAGCAACTCTTTCGGTTGAATGCGAGATTCCTTCGTTGAAATTAGTTGTGGAGCTCTTACCTAATACTTCTGCTGAGGAAGAACATCTTCTATATCTGGAACGGTTAGATGAATCCCGTCGTCTAGCTGCTTTGGTTATTGAAGCACAAAAGAAGAGGGTAAAAACTCATTTTAATCAATTTGTTTCTCCTCATTCCTTTATCGAAGGAGACCTCGTCCTCCTGTACGATCAAGAACATGACAAGCTTGGAGCCGGTAAGTTCCAGCCTATGTGGCATGGGCCCTATATAGTAAAACACGTTTTGAAAAACGGGGCCTACGAGCTTATATATTATGAAGGAGTTCCACTGGCGCAGCCCAGAAATGGGCTGTACCTCAAAAAGTACTATGCCTGAAGTGATTTATTGGTGTGGTGTGTGTACATAGGTGTGTGTTTTAATTTGTGTGCATGTATGGTGTGGTGTGCATTGTAAACATATTTCTGCTGATCGGGTCTTCCTGGTTGTGCAGATGTCTATTCATCCATTTGTTGGTTTTGCGGATGGTGCCTCCCGCAGTACCAGGAATCTGTCTTCAGCAGCTTGGGTAACTTGTGATCCTGCTGGTGAGTTGATCAACCTGCAAGGAGTGTGTCTAGGACGTACTACGAACAACATCGTGGAATATAGTGTTGTGTTAGAATTATTAACTGAGGCAGTAAACCTTGGCATCCGTGAATTGCTCGTGTATCTAGATTCGCAACTTGTATTGTTACAACTGAACAGACACTATTCGGTAAGAAAATTGTCCATTTTACGTCTGTATCTGCGTATTCGATTACTGGAAAGGAATTTTGACTACATTACATATCATCATATACCCAGGCATTTGAACACATTAACAGATGCAGTAGCAAATTTGGTATTAGACAGACATTTGCACAATTTGTAAATCATCATCACATGTAAAAAAAGATCCATCCAGAAATAGATATGCATATATGTATAGATATCGAAATGTTTACATAGAGTGTGTCACATAAATTCAAAATATACATAATCGTCTTAAGTACATCCGGAGACGATACGTCTCTCAAAAAATAGGTGTGGTATAAATCCTAAGAGCTAATCCGCATGGTTCTCATGATAGCATGTGACTGCACGCACTAAGCGTCTCAGGATTCGGTGGATCCGACTTGGAACTCCCACCGTATGATGCTGGTATGCCATCGGTACGTCCGCCAGCCGAGCATAGTCTGGGATCCCTCGGGCAATGCCCTCGAGATTCTGGATCAACTCCTCTCCTCCGGTGCCCTCTCCCTGAGGATCAGGGGCGAGATGAGTCCTCCGTGAGATTGGAGACATCCTAGCTGGTCTCTCAGGTCCCACATATGCATACATATATAAAATGTGTTAGGACGAATGTGTATTAACAAAAAAAAACATAAATCATAAAAATAAAAAACATGAGGTCTTACCCAACTCCTCGTCCCAGTCATCTCCTTCTGGCAGTGGGAGATCTGGGTCTCCGGTGAAGTCAGTTCCTGCATATGGCTAGTCTTCCACAACAATTAACTGATGCCGTAACCACCTAAAGAACTCCGGCCTCCATGACATCTGTTGGCCGCCTCCAGATCTGGGCATTAGTGCTGCCCAGCGAGCCATTCTTGGCTCTCGTGATATCGGATCTACTACTGAGGCCCCTTGGTCCTGGAATATTGGTAAGCGTTCCAGAATGAATGATACCAGGATGGAACCATAGCCAAAATATTTCAGTTTAGCTTGTTTGCATTATGTGAGGTGCCTTTTCATTTTTATTGTTACTGCTATTGCCCAGTCGAACAGTAAGGGACTCATGCATTCTGAGGCCAGCAGGAGTTAGGCCTTTGTGGCCTCGTGCGGTGCCTATGACCCTGCAGCCCACGTGATGGTATGTAGGACAACTCTCAATGCTAGATCAGGGCTAGTGTGGATATCCACCTTCTTGCTCCATGATCCCATTTGTGCTCCTTGGCACACTCGTGCCATCACTTCTTCCATCTTCTCGCCAGATGGTCTACTTCCAGTCAAGACGGGGATTGGACCTCTGCAAGACAATCCGGTGATAAAATATACATCAGAAACCTCCAGCTCCAATACCTGATCTCGCAACTTAAACACTTGTTCATGTTCATCCCAAATACTAATCAAATACTGGAGGAGCTCGGGCTGAGCTCGTAGACAGGGTGTAAGGAAGAACTTCTTCAGCCCACAGTTTCTGAGGGCATTCATGCAAGCCTCACTTTGGATGGCCTGTTCATTCTCTTCTCCATGCTCTCATTCTTTCCACTCAATCACCATTTTTCTTGATTACCTGCATCCATATGGTCATAAACCCCTAGTTAGATCTCTGGTAGGCTTCAAATTTCATTAAATTTGGTTAAAATATCGAATTTTTAGGCAGAATTTTAGGTTCGGCCGCTGGCGCAGCTGTTTTGTGAACAGTCGCGCCACGTGGCGCGAGCCCTTTGTATAAAAGAGCCCATTGGCGCGGGTCCGTGCCCGATACCTGCGCCAATTAGCGCGACCCTAAAATTTCAAAAAGTGGCCAGAGAGGACTGATACACAAGGGAAAATTATTAAAAAATGGATGGAAATGAAGAGCAGGGAAGCGCCTCTTACCTGTAGCAAATGAGAATATGAATGGTCAACCGGATCTGTCGCAATCGCCGTCAGAAGTTTCCACTCCAAATGGACCACTGTTGCTTTTTACCAAGGTGAATAGTAAATGTAATTTTATTTTTACCATTTTGGCATATTTATAACTTTTTGACATGAAATGAGTTTTAAAAAGTTATTTTTATCAAATATTTTAATATGTTATGTCGAAAATGGGTTTTACGCTTGCTTGGTATGTGCAGCAACAGGTTTTTGCGACTTTAACGATGGAAACGAGTTGTATTTTATACTTTTTCGGACTCGGTAAATACACGAAAAAGTCACTTTGGAGTCATCTTTCAGCTCTTTTCTGACTCTCTAAACATGAAAAGATTGCCGAGGCCCTTGTCGTTTTGATCTCGTTAAAATGGACACGAATCGACATCTACCCAGTATACGTTTAACCCTTTTTCGGGCTGGGATGGATTGATTACGAAAAAGGAATACCCTAGCCTATCGCGACTAGGAGGTTTTCCCGGATATTGTTTTCTACCTTTTCGGATCTGGGGAACTATTTACGAAAAGGGACCTGTGGAGTTTTCTTTTCCGCTGTCTTTTCAAACTCTCTAAACGTGAAAAGACGCCGAGTTCTTCCTTTGTCAGACTCGTTAAACCCTGATGACATCGGATCTAGTCGAAATGACGTTCTCCTCCTTCCTCCTTCCTAGGACTCGTTAAATGCACTAGGATGGATTCGCCCGAAGGGCGGACTTATATTACAAGCATATGCTATCCCCTTCAAGCTTGTTATCAAAAATAATTGGGGTACTCGCCAGAAATGGTGGGGAAAAAATGGAACCATCGTCGTTATCATCGGCAGTATGTCGCTCTTGAACATGGCACTTGTCTGCATTCGTGTCGGGTTGGGGACATCTCATCTCGTTTCTTCACTTTGCCTCCGTGGGTTTGGATAATCCCTTTTGACCTCTCATCTGCTCATTTCCTTGTCACCATGACCTCTGATCCGTTGATGTCAAATACTGCCAGAACCACTGTTAGTGCCGTTACATGTTCAAGAGAAGTTGACCTCTGCAAATATCAACCTTTCCTCCGATTCTCATATGATCCTGATTCACAACAAAACATCATGTTCCTCTGTCTCGTGTCGATGATGTGGGAAACATTATGGCCCACCTTCGATCAAGGTCACTTCCTGTCGACTTCAGCTCATTATCCGGGAAGTTGATCTAGAGACTCCCTTATGGTACCTTGGAGCCTGCATGCCTCAATGGCAGGTTCGTCGCATTCGACGTGAGGTTTTCATCATTGGCCTCCGATCGAGTGATTCTATGGGTGTTCGACACCATCTCATTGATTCACACGCCGTAGATTGTACCTGTAGTACCTTGAGGGCCATTGTCATTATTGGTGGTTCCTCTCGCGTCTGTTAACAGCTCTCATCATTGGTTGGTAATCAGACGATGTTCTTGCATGTTCGACTTCAGCTCACATATTCGCATGCTTGAACTTGTACTTTGTTTGGGTCGAGATGGAGCGCAAAACCCTAGATTGTGTCTGTTGTAATCCAGGCTGCGATTGTGGATTATTATCATTATGTATATGACTCACTGATTGGATGGCTGCGACCATACCTGAGTCTATTTATTTGATCCTCACTGGATGGCTGCGCCCATACCCTGGATCCAGATTATAGTGTACTCTGTTTCGGATGGCTGCGCCCATACCACATATACATCATGTACTTGAGATATCAGTTGTATTTTTCTGCGCAGGTTTTCCGACGGCGGGCCTTCAGTTGAACATGTTCTCGTAAAGCATTTCACCCCTCTCTCTCTCGGGCCTCATACTTTAGGGGGCATATGTTACACAGTAATTTGTCACCGTCCCTACCATTCCCCGTCCCGCACAATGGAGGACCCATTTTGTGACCTGTGAACATTGTCATGCCTTGAAATCATCATCAATTCATTCCTCTAAGCATGAGCTTCAATTTCCCTAAAGACATCTCCTTGCAAAAAATCATGAAAACATCTCCTTTTGCATTGGCGCGGGAAGACAGTTCATCACTCGTGCCAATGGAGAAAATCCTACAAAGAGGCCGCACCAACTGGCGCTCTATCCTAGAGAAGTAGTCGCACTAGCCAATTTAAGGAGTGTTTTTTAAATAAAGATGGCAGAAGTTGTGTTTCAACAAACTCAGAAACCATTGCCTATCTTGAGTTGGGAGGTTTGGCTGCGGGAGTTCCATGGAAGGGAAGTGGTTTGCCACCTCCCATGGAACCTTCCTTGTTGATAGGGCCAATCCCACAATAACAGGGATCCCAACTCCCTCCTTCCCCATCTATAAAAGCCTGCTCAATTCCATGGCAAGCTAGTCTTGAAGTGCCTAAGCTTTGAATCTCCAAATTCCCAGGAGCCTTTGTGCTGTAAGAGCCCTCTTTCTTCCCTTAAGGCCGACTCAAGTAAGGAGACTATCGTCGAGAGACTCTGGAGAGTTTTTCCTTTCCCTGGCGAGATTTGCGAGACGTGAACGACTGGAGACCCATCCGAAGGAGACCTCGACGTCAGAACATTGGTTGTACTCTCTTTCGATTGTTATTTAATGAATGATTACGGTTATGGTTCCACTCTGTTTTCACTTATGTTAATAATGAGTTATATCCTTTCTGACTGATATATAGTTGCGCATTCTGGATTTTATGCTTGTATTCGTGTTGTTTCTTGCATGTGCAGGTGTCCATCCACGGAGATCGTAGGAGGATCGTGATCTGCTGAGGCTGAGGAACGGGAACGCTTTCTTCTACGGATCATAGCATTGGATTCCAGGTAGGCCTCCATCTTTGGTGTTTTATTCATAACTAAGAATCTGCGCTGTAACATTTGATGATTGTTGCTAGACCCCTGATGGGCTAGTAGGGATCGCCTCTGTCCGCAGAGGGGATTTACCTCCTCAACAGTAGGGTATAATGCATCATGGGCCTGGCGAATGGTGTTGGTTTTTAAACCATAGGAAAATGCATAGATTATAAAAAAAATCGAATGGATAGAATAATTTATTAACCTTGTGGGACCGTCATGAATCGCATCGGAGAAAATCATAACAGCAGAACATGTTAATAAAAGTCCCGATGGCGATTGTGGAGCCGATGTGTTTATGGACTGTAATTTATATGTGTTTGAAGTTCGTGCTTAAAAGGCATTAATTGCATCAGAACGTTTGCGAATGAATCAATTGCATCAGAGGAAGGGCATCACATTGGAACATTGGCAAATGCATTAATCGCAATTGGAAGCATTGAGTTGCGATTAATCGCATCGGAAAATAGAAAAGAAAGGTTTATAAAGCTGTGGCGCTCGAAGTTTTCAAAGGTTAGCATTGTGGTTAGAATATGAGAGCATAGTATATGCGTAATTTGCATTGTTTTAAAGTGGATATTAAAGTTATATTTTTTTAAATTAATGTAGTAAAAAATAAAATAATAAATCTATATCAAATGAACCTTTTGCAACTGTGGACCCTGCTGAACGTGAAAAAACTTAAACCAAATATGGAAGATAAATTTTCATTATAAAGCTTATCAGGTCCGAGACTTGCCATTGCATTTGGCTGAAGACATAAGAGCTTGCGATTTGCGATTGCGATTAGGCAAATCACATTGGATGATTCAACAGTAGCAAAAAAAAAACATAGCAAGTTTTAGAAACTTTCCGATCTGATGAGTTAAAAGACCTTTTAACATATTTTGAACATATTAGAAAAGTTTTATACTTAGAAATATGTTAAAATGAATTCTATTTATTCATGGCATTGCAAAAGATCAAAAGTGAATTTTAACATTTATTGCAAGGATTCGTTGATCTCTGATTGTATGACAAACGTTGAAAATGCCGGGAGATTAAATGGTAATTAAAGTTTTTGTAGCTGTCCTCATTATTGTGTTTTATTTCAGCTGAAAGCATTCATTTGAATTGTAGAACAAAGGTTCGAATCCTTTCATTCATAGAACCAGAGAGAGTTTACCCGACTCTGGAATGTCAAAGAGAAGCATAAAGTCTAAAGCTGCTTTTGTTGCAAATTCGCCTGTGCTAAACATTCCGCCCAAGGAAAAACCGGCAAAGCTCAAGCTAGTCACAGATACCTCTTGTCAAGGATTGGGGAAGATGACATGGGAGAATGTATACAATTTTCTTGAAAGAGAGAAACCTAGGGTTTTTGTGCCCAAAGCAACTATTTCCGATGAAGAAGATTCAGACTCTGAGTCTGAATCTCAACTTAGTGCATTGGCAAATTCATTTTTACACTGAGTTGCTGCGCGAGCGAATACTTTTCCCTACTATGATGTTATCAGATGGGTCATTGACAATGTGACGATTCAAAACATGACTTTTGTTTCTACTTCTGGATCAGTGTTTGGGTCATTCAGGGTAGAAGGTATTAAAGCAATGTACCATCTTCCCAATCTACAAAAGATTTACAACAAAGAATATCTTAAGGAATATGCTGAAGAACATCGAAACCAGGCAGAGCCAATCAAAGAATGGAAGAATAATCCTGAGAAACATAAGCAAGAGGCATCAGTTATGTACTCTGTGGAGTCTCTTGCACCTCCATATTGTTATGCCGCAACAATGATGTGTAGGTTGTTCAGAAACGACAACTTTTCTAGGTTTTCTATTCAAATGGTCTCATTAATTCATTCTGCTGTTAATTCTGAAATTATGGATTGGGCTATCATTTTTCGGATAAGATAGCTAATCGAATTCTAGAGTATAGAAAAGATAAGAATTCAGGGAATTCTTCCCCTTTCCATTTTTGTGGTTATATTTTGGACGCCCTTTGTTTCAATTCTAAGTTCCCCATGTTAGGTTGGAAATGGACTCCAAAAGAACCTATTCCTATTCATGTGTATCATAATTTCTTATGGAAAGAACATTTCAAACTTCATGTTTACAGAGTATGCCATGGTTTTCTAATACCAATATACCAAACCATTTTTGGTTATTTCCCTCCTAGACTGTCCAATAAAGCCAAGACTAATTTGTCTTCTATCGGAGATTGGTTCGGAGAAGAAAAATTCACTTATATCAGAATTTTTGGGAGTATTTTTCAGCCACATATCCTTCCCCTATATGTTCCAGATAAGCTGTTAGCTCAGGAAATTTCCTATCAACTGACAGTTGAAGGAATGTCTAGAATTTTGAAAAGAAATAAAAATCTTATGTGGCCTAGCTTCCCTTTTAAGTGTGGTGACTATACTCTTAATAGTTTTGCTCACGCTGAGAAAGAATTTGGTAAGATTTCTAATCTTAAGTTTTCAACAATTTCTGGAAGATAATACGACCCAAGGAAAGTGGCACATGATTTTACTACGTCTGTTTCAATTGCCCGATTCGAGCATGAACCAAACATTTTTGATGATTTATTTGTTTCCATAGATGATATATCCCAAGTCTTTGATTCAGCCATGTCCAAGTTACACACTGAGGACTTGAAATTTTTTTGTTGTATAGAAGCCAAAGATTACTTAATTTGCCTCTTGATCAGTTGAGAGCTCCCATACAGGAGAAAGCATCACAACAAGCAGGAAGTAGTTTTGGTAAAGAAGTAGGAGCTGATCCTGTTTTAGGGAAAAAGGATGACAACAGTAAAGCTGACAGTGCCAAAACAGAAATAGCTTCTCAAAAAGATACACAAAAGCCTTTAGTGCAAACATAAAAAGGGAATACTGGCACTAATGTCCAGGTACATATTGAAAGAGAAGTACAGAAAGTAAAAACACTGAACAGGCATCCAAGAATGATGCAGGGTCTCAACTGGGAGGACAAGTAGATACTGAATTTGTTGTTTCTTCTCATTTGCTAAATCAATATCAAAAATTTGCACAACAGATAGGATTGCCAAACAATCCTGAAGTTGACGATCCCAAAGATCAGGATGTGGAAATCAGTCCTGAAAACCTGACTGGAGAAATTATGCTAAAGATAGAAGAAATTCCTCCTTTAGATATATTCTACAATCCAAAACATAGGGCTGTGGTAAGAAAACAAAGGAAAAGGAGGAGAACAGATCAAGATGCTCTTTTGGCATCACAGGGGGAATTGCTAAATGTTGTTTATAAAAATGCTGAGGTGGATCCATATGAGGATCTCACCAAATTGTCTCAGTATGCTGGTGCCTATAGTGCTACCACTATATATAAAGCTTCCGAAGTTTCACAACTAGTAAAACAAAAGGATATGCAAATTTCTATGTTTGAAGAACAAGTTGCAGGTGATTAGAAAAAGATAATTTAGTTGGAACAGCGGGTACAGGATGCAGAACTCAGAGCTAAAGAACTAGAAGAGAAAATCAGCCTTGAAAAGAAAAATATTGATGAACAAGCCTTGTGCAAACAATAGCAGTTGGCTCAAGAAGCAGAAAAGCTACAAAATCTTTTACAAAATGAGAGAAATTCAAAGGTTGAACATGAAAAAATGTTCCAGTCAGAAATGGACAAGTTTAAGGAGTATCCCAAGCTGGATCAATTCATTATTGAGGCTCTTGAAATGAACAAACTGCTATCTCAATAGTTAAATGAATTTTGTTTAAAGTTGACACAAATTGAGCCTTTGTACGAAATTACATCGTCTTTGATAGATAAATCAGTCACTCTTAGGCAAGAAATTGAAGATGTTGATAATAAAATTTCCGAGTTTCTTTCATGGCAAGATACAGAGCAAGGAAAAAAAGCTAACCTTGCTAGAATTGAGGAGAGACACAAGGAAATTCTATTTATAGAATGGGAACAACAGTTAATGAAATTAGAAAGAGCTACATCAAGGGCTAAAAGTTTAATGAATAATAAAAAAAATTTGATTAATGACATTCTGTACGCTACGAATTTGATCTTAGATTGTATTCTAGGTGAGTTACCTAAAGTAAAAGAAGCTGATTCTAGGTGGAAGCAAGAGATAATTGATAAAAATAAAAAAATTAGCAAACTTCAAGGAATTTCATGCGATAATATGTTGTCTTATCTGATCAAGCCACACAGTGAACAGATGGCCATCAGATTCCTTTCGAATGCTATTCAATGTATCATTCTTGAATTCTTTGATGCTACATACGCTGGACAGTTACATTCAAAAATGACTCGGCCAACAGAAGTCGAAGATATGCTCAATCTCTGCCACCTTCGTTCATCCATCTCAATCGATGATTGATGAGCTAGTTTACTACAAGTTCTCATTTTAGTTTAAGATATTTTATTTTAGATATATTATAGGAATAGTTTTAGTTATTGTGTTTTATTGAGTACCTATTTAAATCCCTTTCATGCATTTAGAAAGGGGTCCTTAATTTGTAATATATTTTGACTTGGAGATTACATTTTTGTTCTAGATTTACTTCTATATTATTTTATAAAGGGTCACATCTGGTGATTATGTGTGGAATTATTTTTTAAGAGGTGGATTTCTGTAGCTCGGAGTTGATTTTGCGTTGTAATTGCTAGATTCTATCTATTCACTGTTAATTTCTTTTCTCATATGATATTCTCTTTTAAATTTGCTAATTTTCGAGGCTTCAAGATTTTTGGGACTATAAGGAGGGCCAAATCTATGAATGGCAGATAAATCTAAATCTGAAAGCCATTCTAAGAGCACATGAATTATAGAACTGCACATAACATTTTTAGAGTTTTCAGGAATTTGTTTCAGAAGAGTGGTTGGTTTAAGTATAAATGTGCGTTTGTCTATTGGTGCTGTGTTTATAAAGTTGCACTCTGTTGAACTATGATTCAATGGTAGTGATATAGCTATGTGGATTGCTTGTTGAGCTGAAATTTGTTGAAGGTTAAGCAAAACATTTCCTAGAGATCGTATCATTTGAATAACATCAATTTTGCTTTTTTCATGTTGTTCTCGTATCCTTTTGAATGCATTTGTCATGGATCTATCAACTTTGGTCATATATGAAGTGCAATATGAAACTGCAGCATATGCACTTAGAACATGTTGAGAATCTGTATTTGCATTCCATAGGTGTGGCATATTGTATGCAAAGCTATTATTCCATATTTCTAATAGTTTTCGTTGCAAGAATACCATTAGTTGTGTTAATTTACTTTGTATTAATTCGATGTAAGCAGTCTCTGTTAACTGGAATTCATGTAAAAAATCTTCATGGCTAGTTAATTTGTCATAGTGTTTGTTCTCTAAGGTGCTTTGCAAGGACAAAACTTTTTCATTTATTGAATCATGTACCAAAGTAATTGGTTCAAGAATCCTTGTTCTTTTCATTGGTGGCATTGGAAATTTGTATCTATACTGTGATGCTTTTTTTTTTTTTTTTATAGCTTTTGGTATGATGATGTTCATGTATATTTGCGAGTTTTGGATCAAGGTGATTTGTGGTAGAAGTTATATAGTTATCCAAGAAGTTTTCAATTTCTAAGTTAGTATTAATTCCATATACTAGAGAATTTTCTATGCATATAGGAGCATGTTCATGTGCACTATCTCTATTTTGGAATTCAGTTACAAAGTAATAATCTAATATTTTGCCAAAAAATGTGCTATGTTGACAAATCAATTGCTTCAATGCATTTGTCTTATGACTATAGTAACGTGTACATGTTACTGGGTCCTTTCTGACAAGATAATCAATGTTGCATTCCAATTGTTTCAATGTGTTTCTCTTTATTTCTATTTCTATGTAATTTAATAAGAATTTGTACTAGTGGTGTTCAAAGATACTTTGCAGTTGTAAATGTAACAAAGAAAGTTGGAGGGCCTAATTGTCGTATCATTGCAAATATATGTTTCTGCATTTGTTGATGGCAATCAATACAAATTCTTATGTGTTTGAAATCTATGTATCCAATCTGACTTTTTAGTAACTTTTCGAAGTTGGGCTTGTACTTAACATCTTTTGCCAACAACTTTGTTCCTTGTAATTTTATTTTTCCTATTCATACTGAGATGCATGGGATGACCTTTTAAATGAGTATTTGCATTGTATTGAAGAACACATTTGTGATGTGATAGGAAAAGTGACCACTGCAATGCATTATTTCCCACTTTACTATTTCTTGGTAACGAAATCTTTGTAGTATATCATCGTCACGTGGATCTGCAAAGAATAGTGATATCACTATTAGTATCTATGCGATGTTTTCTTGCTAGATGGTAGTTTTCAATGTCTATGACTTCAACCATTTTTTTCCATGTATTTATTCTTCAGATTCGTATGGTGATTTGTTTACTAAGTACTATGTATCTTAGATTTTTTTTTCCTCAAATATGAGAAGAGCTTCTATAATATTTTTTGGTTTATTGAATATATCTCTATGACAATGTTTACTAGTACAAAATACTAATTTTACTATTATATTGTATCTTTGATTTCAAAACAGTAAAATAAGAGGGGCAAAGTTGCAAGTAACTAGTTCCTATTTTGCATCCCCATTTTTAAATTTTTAGAATAAATTCCATTTAAAAATAAGTCCCCTTTTTATATCTTTTACATGAATAAAAAGATGCATATCATATTTTATTCACAAAGTTTACAATTTTTAAAAACTTACCCATTTGATGAGTTGAAAGACCTCTTAACATATTTCGAACATATTAGAAAAATTTTATACTTAGAAATATGTTAAAATGAATAGTAAATCGCAATCGTAAATTTGGAAAATTTATTTTAAAGAGTTGTTATTGCTTTGAGAAGTTCCGATGCGATGGCGCTCAATCAAAATCGCAATTCGGAATAATATTAAGCATTGCAATTTTTCTATTTATAACAATGAGATGCGATTTATAGCAATTGCGTATCGGAAAAAAGATTAAACATTGCATTCGTCTCATTGGAAAATTCCGATGCAATTGCGCTAAATTGCAATTTCTTTTTTTGTATTAATTCGATGTACGCAGTTTATATTTAGAAATATTTTAAAATGAATAGTAAATCGCAATCGGAAATTCAGAAAGGTTCTTTTAAAGACTTTTTATTTCTTTGAGAAGTTCCGATGCGATCGCGTTCAATTGCAATCGCATAAAATTCCGAGATAGATTGTAACAGTCCACTTCATTTTAAATCTCCAATGGGATTGGAATTTGGAAAAAACGTTTTCACTGAAACAAATTGCAATGTGATCAACATTTATTACAAGGATTCACTGATCTCCAATTGCTACGTGGCTTCTCTAGAGATTTATCGCACACATTATAAAAATACCATTCACTACCTTGTGAGCATGCGATATACCATGCGATAATTGGGATTATGTTAAATAGTTATAGTGAATAATTCTTATTTTTCTAATTCAGATTCAAACTTTCACCAATTACATGATAAACATTAATGTGTTGATAATTATTACTTAAATTAGTTATATTTGAACTAACCTATACCATTTTCATATATATGTAGATTAACGTCGCAGTTTGACAATTTTTGAACTCCACACCTCTCAGATATTTCAGCCATGAGTATTAATTGTACTGTGGCTAATTATATCAATTTAATGGTTTTGATATTTCTCGGGATCTTATCTCATTAAGTGTTTCATGCCAATTTTTATGGCCTTATTAATTTTGCTCAACTTGCTATTTTAACTAATTCGCTTTTCGTTTCGTGTGCATAGAAATGCGTCTGAGTAGAGACAGTTCAGTATATTAGTGTTGTACGGAAGCTTGTCCATTGAAGTTTATAAACCTTTCCAATTAATATGACATTAACAACATTCAAGTCTTGCCACATTAACTTTACTTTTCAAATATGCTTTATTCTGAATTAGTATAGTTGAAACCATAGGTAATAAAGATAAGATTATAAGCCCATAGGTAATTATATAAAGACTTTTATCGTAAGTCAAGACGAGTAAATTAAGTTATGTTTGTACTATATATTGTACACCGACGAAAGAAGCTGATCCTCGAGGTACTTGACATCAGTGCTGAACTTCTCTAGACTGACCCGCAGTCATATATAGCATTACTAAGTACACATCAGCCACATGCTAATAAGAACATCATAAATAAAATTGTGATGCATGGAGCTTTTATTGCTTGTATGATTAGAAGTTGAAAATAGAACATATAGATAACACTTTAAAATTGGAATATATCACGTCTAAAATGCTCAACCATAGATTAAATAATTATAAATATACTATAGTTAAAAAAAATAAGTTTTTATTTATGTTAATTATAATTTAATACTTAATAAATATATATATATATATATATATATATATATATATATATATATATATATATATATATATATTAGATATTTATTTTGTTCAATTTGCCACTGTAACACCCCCAAGTTCTATGCTTTTCAAATGAGACATTTGAACATAAATCCAAAGGGGAGTGGACCCCAGTGGATGATTATTGTGTGGATGTGGTTAAATTTGTAATTATGAAAAATAAATAAAATATTATGTATGCACTATGACCAAAAAGAGAATTGAGATCACTTGCCAAAATCCATGATGATGGATAAGGCAACAAATCCCCAAAAAGCTTTCAAAAATCCTTGAAAGAAATTTATTTAGATTTAAGGAGAAATCTAAATTTCCCCAATGAAGAGGAGTAGTTGGGAAGAGGTGAGAAAAGCTGGAAAAGCTGAGGAAAAGCTTAAAGCAGCTTTAAGGAACCCCAAGAGGGGAAAGCCTAGGCTAAACAGGAAAGAAAGCATCCTGCTATTCTGGACGCAGAATTAGAAACATGCTTTGGGGTATGAGCTTAAATAAGCTGATCCTAGACAGATTAGCAGTGGATCTGTGCTGGGAGGTGATCTCTGCTCGGGGGTGAATCCTGGGAGATAAAGAGGATTCTATGGATGGGAGGACTGGTCATGGTAGAGGTGTGCATGCATAAATTTGGAGATATCTGTAAGTCTGTGTTAATCATCTCTGTTTTTATGAAATGGTGATGTTATATTCCTTTACTCAATTTATGAAATTGTGATATGATATTCCTTTATGCAATTTATGAAAGTGTGATGTTATAGGCTTTTATGCAATTTATGAAATTGTGATGTTATAGGCTTTTATGAAATTTATGAAGTTGTGATGTTATAATCCTTTAGGCAAATTATGAAATTTCAATGCTATAGTGCATTAGGGAATGTATGAATTGTATGTTAAGTTGCAGTATGCCACTGTTAGCTGGATTAATGGTTCAGTACATTATGTAGTTGCAACTACAGCTATTGACAGTAGAGAAAATTGGTTGGGTGTAGAGATGAGTACATTGAAATAATGAGGTTGAGATGATAGATTAATGGAGCAGCCAATATAATAACTATGTGTAGGTATAGATGGCTATCTTCTAAATGAGTATTTAATGTTGTGTGTATAGACAGAAGTTGTTAATAACCCAGTGCCCCTGAACATTCAGTTTCAAATAAATTAATCTATCATAGTAATACTGATGGCACAGAAGTCACTGTGATCAATAACAGAATCCCAGGACACATAAAAAAAAAAAAAAAAAAAAAAAGGGTTTGGGAGACGTGCCAAATGGTATCGGAGCAAAGTTCAAAAATTGGGCAAGAAATGTGCTCACAAAGAACTAGCAAACTGTTATAAATTTTATTTGACTGCTTGAAGATACACCCGGGATATTTTATGCCTGTATATGGGTTAGAAAAAACATTATAGCAGAACTGAAGCATGCATGGTAGCAAAACAAATAAAAGAATACAGTAAGATAGTAGAGTAATGGTACTCAAAATTTTAGTAGAAAAGAGAAATTCTATATGACTTTATAACAGTTCTGCTGGTATAGATTGAACTTCGAGAGATATTCTACCCTTGAAACACCTGAATCATAGCACAACACTTGAATTAAACTCAATGTTTTCTAGTCAAGTACTATCAAATACATATAGTATACACCAAAAGAAAAGTGGAATTTAACAGTATGCATGTTAAAACATGTAGTTATAAACTATTGTTAAATTCCCAAGAAAATCTTCACTCACAGAAAGTGTAGAGCATATTGGGTTTTAATTTATTTCCTAACCATTGAAGGATATGACATGGCTATAGAAAAAAAAAAACCATGATTAATGAATATGGTCAAAGAAACCATGGCATACATGTCTATGCATTAAAAGAGTATGTATACATTTTATTACCAAGTGTACTGCGTTACTACAAGTCGAAATTTTTTTTCCCATGACTACAAGGAAAAGCCAGGGTAAATCTCATGTGTGCATATGCTACTAATTATAATAGTACTAGCAAAATGGGTAGCTATCCTCTAGATAGACAAGTTGATGAATATTCAGAAGTAACTGGACTTAAATTCCAAGCATGCCTTGAGTATTGAATTTCATTGCAATAAAAACAAATGAAAACTTCAATTATCACCCTGAATCTCATGCTAATCCTATGAAATAGTTAGGGGTTAACATCGAACATATATATCTATGGACATAATGGGTTATAAAACTTTTTGGAATCGGTTATAAAACTTTGGGTTCGCGCCTATTCATTTAAAATATATATATATATATATATATATATATATATATATATATATATATATATATATATAACCATCGCCATATTACACCTTACAAAGTACAGGGGCCGATAAGTCAAATATGACAGCGCCGAACCCTAACCTTTAGTACGGGCGATCCTAAACATTAAAAAATAGAAGCGTATATATATTTAGAACGGGAAATAAAAAGATGTAATACCAAAGACTAAAATTTTTCATATACCCGATAAAGATATAGTTGGTATGCTGATATTTCGTCTTTGGCATTAGGGTAAAATGCGCCAGTGTAAATGGTGGTAATACATTATATTTATATAAACCCTACATGTGGAAAAAAAAAAAGAGTGCATCATGAATACGGATCGATTATAAAAAAAGATAATAGGACTGCAATGAATATGTTATCACCGAACAGTGAACTGCTTCAAAAAAAATTGCAGAGCCTTGTAAAAATAATTGGTCGTCCAATGGAGCATCCTCAAAGATAATCAGTGATCGAACAGAGTAGAGAGTGTAGTCGAAATAAAAATTGAACAGTCCTTCAGGGGAGCCTCGAGTATTTGAAATCCCTGTGAAGGGACAAAATATAGACCTCTGCAAGCAAAAAAAAAAATGCAAAGAATAGCCATAAATCGGTCTCTCTATACATGGGTCTTTAACTTGAAATAGGTCTGTCCATAAATCCATGGTTAGCCGTGACGCCCAAATGAAAAATGTCTTCAAGGGGACTGTGAGGCCCAAAATAATGGCTTCATGTAAATACACATATGCATACGCTTTTTTTCTGAAGCCGTTTTAACGGCTGAGTTTTGACTGTAGGTGCATAGGCAGATATTATGTGCGGCGAGGAAAACCAAATCTGACAACCGGCAGAAAAATCCAACGCGGCAAGGGTAGGTCCTGTTACGAATGGAAAGCAGACAGATGATTGGCGCTGGTTATGAAGGCATGCAACTGTGTTAAATCGATGATTAACATTTGTTATAACCTTTGAAATAAATTAGACTTGAGATATATTCCGAGGTATCAAGAAAACTGTCCTTTGGGCTTGGATACCCTCGACAACAAACTATACATATATACCTAGGAAAATCTAAGATAAGCGCTAATCTAATATACATATGACCTGCAGACAAAGTATAAAAAAAAAAAAAAAAAAAAAACGGAACCTACCTATGATGTGTATATACATACAAATCGAAACTAATTACAGAGAAGTGTTATGCAAAGAACGCCGCAGGTTTTGGTTTTAGTGTAATACCGGTAGGTATACATTAAACGGCGGATAAATAATAGGGTAGAGTTATAGAAAGAAAAAAAAAACAAAACAGAGCTGCCGCCGAATAAAACGATGATTAAACTCCAAATTTTGGAGTAGAAAGGGGAAATTTGACATTAAGATTTTCGAACAGGAGATTTCTGAAACAATCGATGGGACGATTTTACGGGGTGCATCGAGGAATTACCCTCGCTGGCCGAAACCCTGATGGCTGCCGGATCATCACATGCTGGGAACCGAGACAGATCCCTGTTCTTCGGAAACCAGCATGGCAGGTCGACGGCTTTCCCTCTTTGCTCGAACTAACACAGCAAGTTATGAGCAAGCCTCCTCGAGTTAGATAGGAGGAATCAGACAGCTGAATCGGCGTAAGAGCTTTAAAATAAAAAGGAAACTTCAAAAAACCCTAAAATCTCCTGCTCCGAGCTCCAGAGAATCCCGAAATTGATTCAGAGAACCGCCACATCGCTATGAGGGTACGAGGCTGTATTATTACGTGCAGGGGAGGACGATATACGCTGGAAGTGATACTACTCGCTCAGGGCGATACGTAGTCCTTACCTGCTATAACAGTGAACCAGGAAACAACCCAATTCACACGATAGCTCAGAGCGATGCTGACCTTTCAACCCAGCACTGGTACGCTTGTTGAGCTTTCAGCGTATGAAATCACATCAACCATACTCTGGTTCAGAAACGCCATCATGACACACCGCCGGAAGGTGAATAAATCCGATTATTATAATTCCTCTGTCATGTCGAACCTCAGTTCTGAGCAGTATGGAGGAATACGAAACCCTTGTAATTACAGCCTGTACATAGGAACATAGGAACTTTGAAATTACATAACGCCAGTTCAGTTCACAAATCGGGTTATAACAGTAAAAAAAAAAAAAAAAAAAAAAAAAAAAAACTCAGTTTGAACGACCAGCTGATCTGGCATTTCCGCACCAGCGCAAACACCCTACATCGCCACCGTGACAATCTACGTCGATGGTAGGTGAGCGTCAAAAGGGTTAAATTGAATGGTTATTGTGTATTTAAGTAACTAGATCCGTAAACAAAGCAGTGTCACAATGTCGGCGGAAAAAATAAAAAAAATAAATAGTAATTGCACAAGAATAATATATATTTCATCGGCGTATAATTACTGAAAAAAAAAAAAAAAAAAAAAAAAAAAAAAAAAAAAAAAAAAAAAAAAAAAAAAAAATCAACGGAAGGAACGTATGCCGTCCAATTAGTTGACACGGTAAATATTCAATACAATTATATATATAGTAAGCCAAGGAGATATGTGAAAAAGAAAATATTCGAGCTCATGATATATATAGTCGTATGGGTGCATAGGCTATAATCATATATATGGGTGGTGCCTATCAATACATAGGCCGCGCATGGAGGGAAAGGTAATTATGCGTGGGTGAAAATTTTAAATTACTTTATCTCATGATGTAAATATGTGGATTTTATAATAAAATACAGGTATATATTATAACCATATAGAAACTTCGTGAACTAGGTTATAACTACATTTGATGTATGTGAGCATGTTATAACTATGTTGAACTAGAGGTATAGTGGCATCGATTTATGGAGATAGGAATATCTACCATACCGTGCGAGAAAAAAAAAAAAAAAAAAAAAAAAAGTGCGCCTTCCATAATTATATATTTCCATAATTATATAGAGGTTCCATATGTATTTATATATATATGTTTTCACTATATAAAACCCTAGGTAATTTTAAAATGAACTTGATAAGTTGACAGATATATATAGTGGATAGGTATGAATGTCATATAGGTGACATACCATTTTAGCCTGGGTGGAAAACGAAAAGGTACAAATGTGTATAAATGCGTTATATATGAACGTAGGATATATATATATAGATGTGTTATAAATATATAGATTTAAGATGGATATATATATTGTTTATATGTAAACCATGTGTTATGTATATATATAACAGGTATATATATATATATGAATATATATACCTTGATATCTACGTGGAGGTGGTATACAGCGCACTTTAATTTTTTTAGAGGTAGAATGGTATAGGCCTACATATATATGTATAATTATATAGGTGCATAGATAAACCATGACATATATGTTGGAGTTAAGAAAGAGGCATTTTAGACTTCTATGGGTATGAGATTGGATATAAATACCTATATAGAAATATATATATATATATATATGCATAGGATTTGTAGAATGGCACTTTAATTTGATTTATTACATTCCACTTTAGTGAGCGCAATAAAGTGCATGAAAGGAAATTTTGAAAGGGAAAATCTATCATATGGGTCAACTTCTAATTAACTAGAAGTGGAAAAGTTGCTAGTAGAAATGAATACTTGTCCAAGCAAGAAAAAAAAATAAATAAAAGGGATAATATATCCATTTTTATATGATAGGCAATGACATAATAGTTGCAGGCTTTTGCATCATGAGAGTTTCAAAGGATAACGTATTCACTTTGTGGGTTTTAATTAAAGTAGACTTTAGAGCTTAATTTAAAAAGGGTGGAGTTTAAATTAAGGTCAAGATAGTAAAATAATTCTAGAAGAAGTGGATTTTTTTATATATATATATATGGTGGACTCTATATAAATGGTAGATTTTATATATATATGGTGGAGGTTATGTTATATTGAGGATTATATATATATATATATAGAGTGGTTCTATATATATGAAGAGTGGACGATTTAATAATATGAAATATCATGGCTCACATAACAAAGAGTTTATAAAGAAGACTTTATAAGTTTCACTCTATTTGAATGTATATACAAGGTGGAGGAATATGGGCATAGCCTATCGGTAATTGATGTAGATAGTTATGGGTACAAAGATATATATATATCTATTGAGCTCATCCTTTCATACTATTGAGCTCATAAAGTCACATGAATAGTTTTATGTATATTTATTCCATTTTCAGTAGGTTGTAAAATTGAATAATGCTGTAATCTTTAACTTTGGGGTTTAACTCAGGAATTGGAGAAAGATTGCAAGACATAATGCACTCTATCTGTTTCTATACAGGATACATTGTCTTTGCATGGATATAATTTATTTAAGTGTTAGAAAATGTGGACATAGAAATTGCTACATCTTGGATTTACCTTCAGGATAAGGTTAAGAAACTGAAGAAAAAAAAAAAAAAAAAAGAGTGAAGTACAAGTTATAAACCAGTTGGATAGTTGGTTCAGTAATGGTGGAACATTGCATATTAAATAATGTAATGCAGACCCCTTACATTGAGTTATGAATGAATGAATGAAGGGGTAAATTAAAAATTTCCCGATGATTTACTTAAGGAAGAATATTCTTGTAAGAGTGGAAGAATGACTTCCTAATTATTTATTTCTAATAATTTATATTCTTTCATGGAAATAAAGTATAATTTCAAATTGGTATATTTATGGGTTGCTTTTGTTAGAAAGAATGAAAGATTTATGAGTTGCTTCTGCTAGAAAAAAAAATAGAATGCTTTTATGCAATAGAAAAGAAGGAATTCTTTTATGACTCAGGAAAAAGTTGAAATACTTTTATGATTTATGAAATCTTTTCCATTTTAAGCTGATGAGTCTTTGAAAAAGGGGGAAACAGTGTCAAATTCATTTTTTGCATTAACAAGTATTGATATTGTAAATGTGATGAATTATAGAAATTACATTTATCACTAGAAAAGGAAACATGAATTCTCACTGTACAAATTTTTTTTTTGGGGCAAATTTTATTAAAGTTAAATTTCTTGAGTCTTAAATTCAAAGACAGAGAAATGATGTGAAATCATACAGCTACAACCGAGAGAAAAGAGGATGAGCTGTATTTTGGACTTGAGTGGGGGGGGGAAACCCATCAGTTCCAAAATTGTTCACTTAAGTTTGAACGAGTGAATACCATTTCATGTGAGAGGTAAGCATGGAATGGTAGAGATTATTAAGGAATCTAGTTGTTACTAATTCAATTAAGTAACTAACAAAAGAAACAATGAAAATATACTAGAAGTACAACTATAAAATGAGCAAGGGTAAGCACAACCATGCATATGATCCAATTGTTTTCTCTCATTTATGTGTACTAATGAAAAAAAGTTGAGAAATTGTTTAGACAAGTGTGTAACAGGAAATTGGGCACTCTGGAAACGAAGAGGAAAAAGGTGAAGATAAAGCACCTAGAAAATCCAGAAAAGCTGAGCTGAACCAAGTTGCGTGAGGGAAGAATCTCACTGAAAAACAAGAAAGGATAAGTAGTGTACTAAAAGTGCACTAAACTATTATGAACCTGAACGGTTTGATTTATAAATGAATGTCTTAAGTTATTGAAATGAAGAATATTGTTGTGAATTATCAATTATATGTACCTGATATTACTTACCTTGGTATGAATTGTGGACAGAGAAACCAGGATAAAAGATCTTCCATACAGACTTCTTGCAAAGAAGTAGGAAGAAAACCAACTGCATAAGGCATCAGTAATTAGAGTGGAGGCAGGAGAATACTCTGCTGAAAATTAAGGGCTTATACATTAGTCCTGCCCTTGCTTATTAAATTTCCTGATATATTTCATGTCTCCTTGTTGGAAAGGAAACGTTATAATTTTTGTACATGATGCTTCTCACATGATTGATTTGAATTGTGGTCCAGGTGGGACCAGAAGAGGAATTTCCTTCAAGAGTCGCTTCAAAGATGGAAGAAAGAAGAAATGAAAGTGCGGAAGTGAACAGTAGCTCGAGTAAAGGTGCAGTGGAGCACTTTACTGCTAAAAAAAAAAAAAAAAACTACAAGGCACAGAGAAGCTCAGAGGATGGAAAAGCATTCATAATTATGTTCAAAATCAACTAGTAGATAGTTGTCAACACCGAGGACGGTGTTTATTTTCAGAGGGGGAATATGTAACACCCCCCAAGTTCTATGCTTTTCAAATGAGACATTTGAACATAAATTCAAAGGGCAGTGGACCCCAGTGGATGATTATTGTGTGGATGTGGTTAATTTTGTAATTATGAAAAATAAATAAAATATTATGTATGCACTATGACCAAAAAGAGAATTGAGATCACTTTCCAAAATCCATGAGGATGGATAAGGCAACAAATCCCCAAAAAGCTTTCAAAAAATCCTTGAAAGAAATTTATTTAGATTTAAGGAGAAATCTAAATTTCCCCAATGAAGAGGAGTAGTTGGGAAGAGGTGAGAAAAGCTGGAAAAGCTGAGGAAAAGCTTAAAGCAGCTTTAAGGAATCCCAAGAGGGGAAAGCCTAGGCTAAACAGGAAAGAAAGCATCCTGCTATTCTGGACGCAGAATTAGAAACATGCTTTGGGGTATGAGCTTAAATAAGCTGATCCTAGACAGATTAGGGGTTGATCTGTGCTGGGAGGTGATCTCTGCTCGGGGGTGAATCCTGGGAGATAAAGAGGATTCTATGGTTGGGAGGACTGGTCATGGTAGAGGTGTGCATGCATAAATTTGGAGATATCTGTAAGTCTGTGTTAATCATCTCTGTTTTTATGAAATGGTGATGTTATATTCCTTTATGCAATTTATGAAATTGTGATATGATATTCCTTTATGAAATTTATGAAATTGGGATGTTATAGGCTTTTATGAAATTGTGATGTTATAGGCTTTTATGAAATTTATGAAGTTGT
Organism: Pinus albicaulis; assembly: GCA_034641835.2. NCBI lineage: Eukaryota > Viridiplantae > Streptophyta > Pinopsida > Pinales > Pinaceae > Pinus > Pinus albicaulis. Next base: position 151,571 of record JAXQQM020083247.1, read on the forward strand.
GATGTTATAATCCTTTAGGCAAATTATGAAATTTCAATGCTATAGTGCATTAGGGAATGTATGAATTGTATGTTAAGTTGCAGTATGCCACTGTTAGCTAGATTAATGGTTCAGTACATTATGTAGTTGCAACTACAGCTATTGACAGTAGAGAAAATTGGTTGGGTGTAGAGATGAGTACATTGAAATAATGAGGTTGAGATGATAGATTAATGGAGCAGCCAATATAATAACTATGTGTAGGTATAGATGGCTATCTTCTAAATGAGTATTTAATGCTGTGTGTATAGACAGAAGCTGTTAATAACCCAGTGCCCCTGAACATTCAGTTTCAAATAAATTAATCTATCATAGTAATACTGATGGCACAGAAGTCACTGTGATCAATAACAGAATCCCAGGACACATAAAAAAAAAAAAAAAAAATGGGTTTGGGAGACGTGACAGCCACTTCTCTTTAAATTATTTGTGCTAATAGTTTGTTTATTTATTATTTTATATTATTATGTTTATTTATTATTTTATACTATTAAATATTGAATTGCAATTGCAAAATTCTCTTAATTTATATAGTTTTTATTAATGTAAATTTAGTGAATTATGATAAATAAATATAATAAATTATTTTTTAAAGTAAGTTTCCACTTAATTTATTATTATCAATTAATTTTTTGTATAATATTTAGATATGACAAAGTTCTTATAAATTTAATTTGCATAATATTTATACATCTTCTATACTATATATTTTTTTAAAAATAAATATTCAATTTTATTTTTAGTACTTGCTACTTAGTTTAATTTAATTACTAATTTATTTCATATTGTTATTATGTAATTGGTATTGGTTAAATTTAATTAATATTTATCTTGTTTCAGACCGTTGTTAAAAGACAAATTAAGCTTAAAAAGAAATTAGGCTGGGGATGTTGTTTAGCCTTCATTAAATTATGAATAGTGATTAATATATTTTTGCCTTTCCTATGAAATTTGATTAAAAACACTTTTAAGAACCATTGGGTCTAGGTCATTAAATAATTTATTAAAAAACATAAATTACAGATCTACCTTTGTCTGATTCGAGGATTAGATTAAAGTAAATCCACATCAAACCTACATGCTCCTACATGAAAATATTTGGTTGACTGATCCCATGCATGCCAATAAGCATCAGACCCGATACAACTTATTCATTAGCAATATATTCCTCCAGTTATGTTACTATGTAGGAATTGAATATTATTGCAGAGAATTAAATGGTGTAGAATAAATATTTCAATTTGTAATGTCATCCACATAGTTTTGGCTTGCTGCTCCAAATTATTGAATTTTGGTATGTGGAGTTGTTTAGTTCTTATTATTAAATTATAAATTAGATATTGATATATTTTCTAGTGGGTTGAAAATAATTTTAAGAACCATTGTATCCACATCATTAAATAATTCATTAAAGAACACAAATTACAGATTTATCTCTTCTTGCTTTGAGGATTACATTAAACTAAATCCATGTCGAATCTACATTTATCATCGGTCATTTCTTGATTGTACAAATGCTCACATCTATCCACCTATACTGCTGCCAAAACCATCATCAAAATTAAAACTCAAATTTCAATGTTATTAACTATACATAGAATCATTATTAACAATAAGGTTTTCCGCATCGAATATGTAATTTATCATATCCATTATGCAAGTGCAGATCTGAGTCGGAGGATCTAGTCGATGTTGCAGACATCCCATGTAGATCTCTTGATATCAACAACCATTAATTCAAAATTAAATAGCATAAAATTATGGCAGTTGTACCAGTTTCTACTTTGCAGTTGTTACTTTGCTTGAAGCTTTCTAAATCTTATTTCTGCCCTTTAGATTTTCTGTTCTTGATCATCAAAATCTTTGTATTCTGCTCAACACATTTGCAACTATATTTATGGTGCGACTGGATGCTGTACAAGCAAGCTTTGGCAAGTCAGGTTGGAACTGTGCGCCTCCGGTTGCAAGGTTTGCTAAGCATAGTTTCTCTTACTCTTTCACGTAATTCCATATGTTAAATTCACTTTCTTGCTTTGATTCTGAGCGCAAAGTGAATGATATTCTACCTGCAATTTACATATTATGCACTGTGTTTTTAAATGATAGCAGATGGAACATTGATAATTGCAATTCCATTCGAATTTGATAAAGTTGATACGTCTTACAAATCTTGTTTCTTTTTGACAAATTTACAAATTTCCTAAAAGTACTTATCAAGATTATGTCCTATAGAGAAAACATAGGAAACATAATTTTGTTACGTCTCTAGTATGAGAATACCATTTGTATCAGCCTCGGAGGATTCAAAGTCATTTTCCTTGGAACGAATTTGTTTACTAAAGCTACTGTTCATTAAAAAATGTAGATTATTATCATCATCATTTTCTGAATCAAATACTACTTCATTTGTAGCTTCGACCCATGAAAAAGGATTTAATTTGAGACTATGCAACTTCGACATCTTATCATCTTCGACATTGGTGGAGTTTTCCTCCTTCAAAGAAGCTTATCCGTTTGCAATATTAACAACTTTGTTTACTAAAGAGTCTGTTAATTAAAAAATTTAGATTATTATCATCATCGTTTTCTGAATCAAATTTCACTTCATTTGTAGCTTCGGTGTTAGCAGCTCAAAAACTATGTTCTTGTTCATAGAACGACATATTAGCAGAATTATTATCATTTCTATCTTGAAGCACTTCGACCTTGACTTTATGGTGCGAAATTCGAAGATATCCAATACAAAATTGCTAGGCATTAAATAACATCCAAAGGCGTGCAAAGTCGAAACAAATATTAAATATGATGAGAACAGGAGAGAGAAAAGAAAAACTTCTATTCCTTAACAATAAAAACTGCTATTACAATGTGTTTCTCTTACAGAGGGTTTTACAAAATAGTGACTGCTGCAAGACACAACTGATTGTTCATCATTTTAGAAAGTAATTGGAACACAAAAAGCTGGAGATAAAAAATGGAACAGTGAAAACAAAAGTAGCTGATACAATAGATGCAAAGCCAAGGGTAGTTAAGACAGACCCAAAAACAAAACTCTATGAAGTAAATTAAAGTTCAAGCTATTTTGTGGCCATTGGCATCGTCCAAAAAATTATTGCATGTTGTACATATTATGGAGGCAAGAAATAAAAGTAGCTGAGTTGAAAGTTAGTCAGAATTAATATTTAAACAATTGTTTCCAGAATACAAGACACCTAACAAGATTCATTAGTTTAATTGATTGACTAAAAGTAATACTAGGAGTAGTGAAAATAGAAGTAGCAAATAGAACAGATGAAAAGGCAAGGGTAGTTTATAGGTTATGTAGTTATAACTTAGTCAGAATAGTGCTTGTTACACTATGGTCTAGATATTTATAGCAAATTAGAGTAGCTACCCAAATAGTCATATTAGTCTTATTTCTATGGACCTATGGTGGTGGTAGTCTTAGTCCCATGCCCTAAGTTATTATTATAGGATCTTAGAAATTTCATATAGTATAAATCAAGATTGTTCTATGTCATATATTATTCACATATCCTGCACAAGTTACTATGTCTCAACTTCTGGTATTGCTCTTATTCTTTAGTCAATTGATACCTTTGGATAGTTAATTTGTTGTTTTTTTCTTGATGTTTTAGCAAAGTTAGGTGCTACTTGCTGCATTGAATGGAATATATCAATTTGGGATGATGGAATGTAGTGAAATACAATTTTCAAAGATGCTACAACAACTAATAGCAGAAGAAGACACTGCTAATATCAAAATAGACTGTAGAAACAAAGCAACGAAGAAAACAAGTGTTGGATACTTTGCATGTAGACCTTGTAAGAAGTGGTTTACTTGTAGCTTCAAATGGTGCAAATGTTTTTGTTGTATGCAGTACATTTGTTAATATGCAAAAAATAATAAACAGTTCTCAAAGATCAACACGAAGGAAAGGAAAGAAAAAAACAAATAGTCAATACTTTAAATCTAGATGTCATACTAGGTCGTATAGATACGACTTCATATGATCCAAATGTCGTTGTTGTATATACCATCATTGTTAATGTCCATAGATCAATGTTTGGTTGTTAGCAATCATCATAGAATACATTTATTCGTCATTGAAATGAATATTTTGTCTTATCACAAAAAGTAGTGTAAGCACCAAATTTTCAAAATATAATGATAGAATTAGTCCATATTATGTTGACCTATCTTGTTCAATATTTGCTACATTGACTTGGAAGTACATGATTTGGTGCAATAAAGTTGGGACTTGCATAATGAATGAATGCTTTGTAATAACTAAGTCGATTCTCAGGTTTGGCTATTTGTATGAAGCATAATGTTGTCTTCAAGTATCTAATTGTAGATACATATTCGTAATTACAACTATGTTGCTTACAACTATCAAAATTAGCTTTACTAGTCAAGACACATAGAATCTGTATTTCATGCTTTCTATTGTGTAGAAAAGCCAATTATTTCTAGAATACATAGCTTGTATGTGAGATTCATGTTTTTAGAGACAATAATCAATGTTGCATCTTCTTTGTTTTGCAGTGATACTTCTGAAATACAGAGAGATGCAAAATAGGAACTAATTACTTGTAGCTTTGCTTCTCTTATTTTACTGTTTTGAGATCAAAGATACAATATAATAGTAAAATTAGTATTTTGTGCTAGTAAACATTATCATAGAGATATATTCAATAAAGAAAAAAAATATTATAGAAGCTTTTCTGATCTTTGAGGAAAAAAAATCTAAGATACATAGTACTTAGCAAACAAATCACTATACGAATCTGAAAAATAAATACATAGAAAAAAATGGTTGAAATCATAGACATTGAAAACTACCATCCAGCAAAAAAAAATCGCATAGATACTAATATTGATATCATTTTAATGAACCATAGTCTCTTTAGACTACAACAATTTGCATATACTCCTGGAGATTGTTTGTTCAATGCATTTGAAGTGCTTTTGCACTTTCGTTACTCGTCTATTGAACTGCGCAATGGAATAATAGAAAATTTTCTCAATTGTCTACAATGAAATGACATAGAGGCAAAAGAATCATACCAATATGAACTAGATCCTATAATGTTATATCAACTTCATGGAATTCATGATGTTGACACATACCTTCGTAGAATGCGTTTTCTGCATCTAATAGCAATTTCCAATCTGAAAGAGGCCTATGGGGAGACACATTTTGCATACGGTGGCTATCAAAGTGGTTGAACATACCAATTGGAGTCTGGTTGCTAACAATGAAAACAAGGTATTTGTTCTTCAACCACGATCTAGATACGATTCCACTAAACATTTTGTTTCATGATACATATCCAATTAGTGGACATTTTGAACCCATATTATACAAAATATTATGTAGATGTAACTTTTTACCAAATTATTCCTTTTCACCTCTTTGCAAGCATATTGAAAACCATTATGAATCCGTTGTTCATGAAATGAAAATTCATGGATTGCATATAGCAAAAAAAACTATGTCAAAATGTGCTAATAGCATGTTTACTACAATTTTTTATTTAATAGCACCTGAATTTGATGAAAAATCTCTTAGACTCTACATTGTCCAATATTTTTGCAATGCACTAATGGCTAGGAGAAACGATGCATTCAATTGTATAGAAAAACACTTAACAAATGAAACTATACAAATTCAAACAATGGTTGCAAATTGGCAACAATACCTAATTAATATGGCAATGCCATTGGAAAAAGGAGGAATTGAGGGAACATCATTTTGCTTCCAATGGACATCGATCATATTTAATGTAAACATACAAATATGGTCATTTACTAGTAAAACCATTGTAAATTACTACCAATCAAAAACACATTTCAACCAAATGTACAACATATTATCATTTGAAACAAGTACATCACACATTCATTATGAACCACTACTATCAAATCAAAATAAAAATCGGTGCAATTTGCAACATAGAATAGTACAAATGCACGAAAACACCAAAAATAGAATAAACTTGCGCAAATTGAAACAAATGATATGTACAAATGACCCAAATAAAATTGGACAAAATAGAAATAAAATAGCAAATAAAAATTGCTCATCACGAAAAAGTACTCCGTTAGAAATTTACAAACAACAAATCGAAGACACACCAAAAACCAAATGTCCAATATGCAAGACATTGCAATTTCAAAAGAACATCTCAAGCATTGGACTTGAATTAGAAAAAATGTATATAAACATATCTAGAAAACAGAAGACATTGCATTTAAATATCATTTGTCGATCTTGCAAAACAACACTTGTAAATGCAAAGTTGCTTCGCTTTGCAACACCTGAACAAATAAGACGTAACAAGCCATTGCAAACTGTAATAAAAATTTCAGAGCTTGAGGAAATACTTGTTGCATTGAGAATTCCCTTTCCACAAATAAGACAATGTGGGAAGAAACGATCACAAATGTGCTTAACTGGTTCAATAATCAATGTACCTGTCCAGATGGAAATTGTCCAAAAAGCATTTCCATAATCCATAAACAATACAATCACAATTGCTATTGCATTAAAACGGCGACTAGAATACAAGAATGCATATCAAACAGGAAAAGTGCGTGTGCATATTGTCATGAGAGCACTTAAAGAACTATGTTCTCAAAATTTGTATAAAAATGAAAACATTTTGATTAATAACAATTGGAATCATATACTTGAATTGGACAATAGAGGTAATAAATCTGATGATGACAACATTGATAGAAAAAGTGAAACTGATAGCATTTCAGAAAGTGAAAAGCCAACTGAAACCTTGGTACATGGATTCATAGCTTCACAATGAATTCATGATTTACAAGACAAGCTTATTGAAATAGCACCAGCTGAGGGAAAACGACCACTTGGGATATTCAAAGACAAACATGTAGAAGAAATGCGTTTCCCAACACTATTCTTTGGAAATCCATGTGACGATGATATACTACAAAGATTTCGTTACCATGAAATAGTAAAATGGGAACTAACGCATTGCAGTGGTCACATCACAAATTTTTTCTTCAAGACAATGTGAATACTCATTGAAAAGGTCATGTCATGCATCTCAATATGAATAAGAAAAGGAAAATTACAAGGAATAAAGTTGTTAGAAAAATATGTTAATTACAAGCCTAACTTAGAAAAGTTAATAAAAAGTAATATTGGATAGATAGATTTCAAACACATAAGAATTTCTCCTGATTACCATCAACAAATGCAGAAACATATATTTGCAATGATACGACAATTAGGTCCTCCAACTTTCTTTGTTACATTTACAAGTGCAGAGCATCTTTGGACACCACTAGTACAAACTCTTACTGAATTACATAGCAATAGAAATAAAGAGAAATACATTGAAACAATTGAGGAATGCAAGATTGATTATCTTGTCAGGAAGGACACAGTAACATGTACACATGACTATAGACATAAGACAAATGCATTGAAGCAATTTATCTATCAAGATAACACATTCTTTGGCAAAATATTAGATTACTACTTTGTAACTGAGTTCCAAAATAGAGGTAGTGCACATGAACATGCCCTTATATGGATAGAAAATGCTCCAGTATATGGAATTAATACTAACTTAGAAATTGAAAACTTTTTGGATGACTATATAACTTGTAGCACAAATCACCTTGACTTATAACTCGCAAAGATACATGAACATCATCATACCAAAAGCTGTAAAAAACGAAAATAATCCCATTACTTGAGAAAGCTACCTATACCATACAAATGTATTTTGTTCTAAATGTAAAGTTGCAATGTATGACTTTGTGTGTGTTTTGTATCACAGGAGAGGAAAATATTGCTCCATCTGTAGTATCCATGTTACAGGATCCTTTCCATCAAACTTTCTCATATCCATTTTTGGAATATGGTGGTTCTTCCCGCCAACATTAGAGTTTATGAAATCACGATTAACATTTATTTTGTTCTCATCATGAGGTTCTTCTACTATATTTTCACCATTAGGAAACATTTCTTGTATCAACTTGGTCAAATCTTCGATGTCTGCTTTTAGATCATTCTTCATGTTTTTCATGTTGTTTTCCATGTTGTCTTTCATTTCATCCATCTTAGCTTCCATGCCAGCTTCCATGCCATTTATCTTAGATTCCATGCCATCTATCTTAGATTCCACGCCTTTCTTTAAACCATCCATCTTAGTTTCCACGCCTTTCTTCAAAACTTCCATGTCATTTTTTGTTGCTCTTTGCGAGAGCGAAATTTGTTGCACTTGCTCTTGTAATTTTGATATGTCATGTTTCCATTCTTCGTCTTCATGAGTCAAGTAGAGCTTTCCAAAGGCTTAATGGGTGTTGAATTTTTTTTAGGGGCCATTTTATAATCCAATACTGATATCTATTCTACAATATGCCCTTGCAATCAATTCAACTTGATTCTTCAAACAAGACTTATGCAATTCGGAAAAAAATTACACACCTTTTACTTGCTTTTGAGGAGCTCGATATTGAAATTGGATTATCTTTGTGATTGCGTCTCTTAAATATATGAAATTTAGTACTGAATTCACCCTCTAAATTATCTTTTGAATGCCACAGGTCTGACTTGATTTGGATTCTCCAAGGCAAAGTTATGTCCAATCTCCCACAATGACCTATTTATGGACTGGTTCAGTATAGCGAACTTGTACGGCTTGCCACGTGTCACTGTTTCGTCCTTTGCCTCTGAAATTGATATCCAAGAAACTACATTCCGTGTACTTGCGACCAATTTCTACGGCACTCCAATCCGATGCTTAGAGAGAGAGTTATTGAAATTTTCCCACAATCACCTCTTTGAGATGAAATTTAGGAGCCTGAAAAAGCACTACCTTCCACAGATCATATCTCCAAAAATATTGCGAACCAAGCTCTAAAATTTTTTGACGAATTTCCTCAGGATTTCAGCTTCACACCATACGAATTTCAAATTCTGAACCTTCGTAGAAAAAAATTTATAGCGCAAATACCACGATTACTTGTTTAGGAGCCTGAAAATGACCTAACTTCCACAGATCATATCTCTGAAAATATTGCGAACCAAGCTTTGAAATTTTCAGACAATCTTCCTCAGGATTTCGGCTTCGTACCCTAAAAATTTCAGCTTCTGAAACTTTGTAGAAAAAAAGTTATAGCGAAAATGCCACGATGACCTGTTTGGAGCAGCGAAACCCTAGAATCCAAAGCTCTGATACCAAATGTTGTGTAACCAGCTCCAAAAATAGAAGAAAAGAGATATCAACGCCTTAGAAATGAGCCACTTAAAGGGGTAAACCTCCAATACATTACATAATTGAACAATTCTTGGATGATACAATTTACAAAACCTCCTTTCTATATATAGGAGTCCATGGGGCCATAATGTAATCCTAGTGGGCCACAATGTAATCCTAGCCGACCTAACAATAATAATTTAAGGGCACAATAATAACAAAATGGGGGTTACAAGGGTACAATAATAACAATAAGGGGGCTACACTAACAACAAGAAGGGACTATACTAGTAATATAGGGACCTAACAGTCAAGCAGAATAGAGGAACACCTGGAAATATTTTCCTATAGCATTATAGAAGATTTTCATATGCAAATTAAAGAAAAAATTAAGAGTACCTCAACGAACCTGTTGAAAAAATGAAGGGCTATTGCAACTTTCAAGTCAAGGAGCCGAATTCCAACCTCTATGTATAGTTGCAGAAGACCCGATTTGAAAATAAAAATGCTGGAGAAATCGATTAAAAAACAAAAAAAAAGGAATCCATTAAGAATGCGATGAAGAGTACCTCAATGACCCTCTCGAACAAGAGAAGATGTGAAGGAATTGAATAGAAAAATGACAGTGAGGCAGTGCGAATTCCCTATCCGACTGGATGTAGAATATTTGAGGCGGCGCGGATGCAGTGTGTTGAGAGCTCTCACACCACATAACAAAGACCTCATGCAACAAAACTAATGGAGCACGAAATAATGGGAGTTTCAAATTTTAAAAAAACCACTGCGTGCAAGCTGGCACTCTATTTGGTAGTCGGACGGTGGAGCAGAGGGGAGCGGGGTAGCAAAGGATCCCGACAGAGGAGAAAGTGGGGCCCACCAGGAGGAACGAAAGTCTGAGGCCAGCGGGAGGCGGGACGTTGGACGGGAAGTGTCCCATCACCGGACTTCATCGTCGGACGGGGCTCCATTTCGTAGAAGAGTAGACTGTTATGACTAAAAATGACTAATTGTATGTGTCAATGATGGTCCTTTTTTAGAAAATGATAATTATTCCATGTTTTTTTTCCTAAATTAGCAAAATTTAGGTACTTCGAATTTGCAAATTCGTCTCGTTAGCATCAATCAACACTTCTTGTTAACATCAATAAACATTCGCAAAGTTGGTGTTGTTTGTTTTTTATTTTATATTAAAATGTTTTTCGTTAATTTATATTTTGATTATATTTATAATAAAAGTTTCTTCTTTAATTTACATTTTGATTGAAAGGAAAGTTGTTATTATTATTATTATTTGTAAATTTGAAATATATATATATATATAATTTTAAAAAAATGGTTAATAATTATATATAAATTGTTAAACTAAACCTTGTATCTCAAAAGACTTAGAGTTTACTCTAAATATTATTTTTAAAATATAAAGGTTTTAAAAGTGAAATTTTAAATAATTTCCTTAAAATAAAAAGTATTTTAAAAAAAATCAAAGGGAAAATAAATCCCTATCATTATAAAAATAATATGTTTAAAAATTTTATTTTATTTTATTTTATTTATTTATTTATTTATTTTTAAGGTGGAACCGATTCTAATAAGAGCATATAGTACAAAAGGAGTTACAATTTAGAGAAGTAGGAGACCAGGAGATTGTGAGGAAATCAATGATCAACCATGGTTCCAAGATGCTATCAAGAGAACAACAATGAGGAAAAATAAGAGAGACAAGGTAAGTTCAGTGAGACAGACAACGGACGCTACCCAGAGTGGGTAGATTCCACCAAACGACTTTTATTTCCTTTCTTTTTGGTGACTTTGATCCAGCCATCAGGGGACAGGTGGGCTGAAATCATTTGAAGATTATTGCTGATCAAATGAAGAGAATCTTTGTCCGAGTCGGAGGAGGTGGACTCGTGAGAGCGCTTCTGGAGATTCATGGAGGCGGAGGGTATTTTAGGGATTACCGAGGATTGCGCTTGCTGCTGTGTTGCATCTTCCTCAGCTGAGTCCATTTCATCTTCATCCGAGCTGGAGGACTCGATGACATTCCTGGGGGGCGGATCACAAGGTTTCCAACTTTTATCTTTAGATTTACATGTGCTTCTTTTCTTTTGGGCGAGTAATGAAGCGCAGGAGTTCTAAATATGCCCCGTTTGATGGCAATGTTGGCATCGGAACACAGTGTTCTCATAGTCTAAGGTTCGTGACCAGAGGAAATCTCTGACTTTGAGAATGATTTGGTCAGGTAATCCTTTGTTGATATCAATTTCAACATAAATTCTAGAGTAGGTGTAGATGCCCTTCTCCCATCTTGAGGGATCAATTTCCAGAAAATGTTCCAGAGTGTTTCCAATGCTTTGGAAGATAGAAAGGTGCCAAAGATGAGATGGTAAGTTTGGAAGCCTCACTCAGATTGGAAGTTTGGTGATGACTGTCATGGAGAGATCAAAGTATAGAAACCAGGGGGTAAGGAATAGCCTTGCTTTTCCCTGGAACCATGGGCCACCAGTAAGGGCCTTCTGGTAGTCCTCACTGTGAGGGAAAATGACGATGAAGAAGCCTTTTGAACAAAAAAGAACCTTGCAGTTGATGGTCCAGGTGGAGCGAATCCACTGGTATATATTTGCTGAGCTAGGCCAGAGGCCATTGAATCAGCATATGAATGCTTTCTCTGCAAATAGTTGTTGCCATTCTTCAAGATCCAGGTGGGAGATCTCAACAGAGGGCACTTCTTCCATTTTATCTACCAGAAAAGGCTTGGAAACTTTCGCGGGTGGAGCAGCATGTTCGGGGACCTATGCATGGACGACATCCCTGTAAGAGAAGCCATTTCCTGCTAAGGGTTTCCCTTTAGCACCTCCCCATAAACGGAGGGAAAGAATCACTCGGGCATCTTATTAAATGTTGTAAAAGGAGAGAGGAAAAGGGTCTTGGAGTTTTTTACCTGCATGTAGAAGCTACAGAGAAGGGGAGGGAATCCCCAGTTGGAGTTCAATGGCCTATGTGAGGTGTGAAACTAGATCTGTGGAGTGTACCCACAAAAGCAAGGTTTTTCCATTTAAAAGATCAATGTGGATCTGAAAAGAAGGAGGCGGACGATTGGGGGGTCCATGGCTGCCAGAGCGTGATAGCAACTTGGGACTTGATGGCTCGTTGTGCTGTAGGGGTGACTGCTTGCATTCGTTGATATTATTTGTCGAAAGGCAGAAGTTTATGGGGGAAGAAGTTTCATGGGGAGCACGACAGAGAGGTGGGCAGAGGGGAAGTTGGTGTGGTCGGGAGGCGACTGAGCCAGGCTGGAACAGACTGAGCCTACTGGCCGCACAACTTGACCTTGTGCGAGAGTTCTTCCATGGTGCAGCGAGCCGAGGAGAAGTCTTGAAGCAAGCTGCAGGGGCGCGACCGAACATTGAATGTTGGAGGTGGGCATTCCTTATCTCGGTGACAGCGGGCCGAGGAAGAGATCGTTTGCAAAATGTGAGGGTGCTGACATCCTGCAGTGAATGGAGGCTATGGATTTTGTTATCCTGCCGCTGGCTGCCATGCGCAGCTGGGACAAACGATGTAGAGGCGGTGCAGGGGAGCACGACACAGAGAAAACCCTAGAAGCCATCATTTTTCCTCTGAAGAAAGGGGACCGACTCCACAACTTAAAAAAATGATTGTTAATATATATATATATATATATATATATATATATATATATATATATATATATATATATATATATATATAGTGATTTTGGTGGGACTACAACTTCATAATGTCCAATATATCACTCTTATCAGGATAGGGAATTGAACTGGTGACTTCACATCAATGAGTGCCTTAATAGAGCGCCTAATCATTATTTATCCAAGACCCCCTGGACAATATGTTGTATATTTTTAATTATATTGATTATAAAATGATAAAAATGGAGGATCTCTTATTGTTGAGGAGGTAAATCCCCTCTGCGGACAGAGGCGATCCCTACTAGCCCATCAGGTGTCTAGCAACAATCATCAAATGCTACAGCGCAAGTTCCTAATTGCGAATAAATAAGCCAACAATGGAGGCCTACCTGGAGTCCAGTGCTATGATTCGTAGAAGAGACAGCGTTCCCGTTCCTCAGCCTCGGCAAATCACGATCCCCACGATCTCCGTGAATGGACACCTGCACATGCAAGAAACAACATGAATACAAGCATAAAATCCAGAATGCGCAACTATATATCAGTCAGAAAGGATATAACTCATTATTAACATAAGTGAAAAACAGAGTGGAACCATAACCGGTAGTCATTCATTAATGAGCAATCGAAAGAGAGTACAACCAATGTTCTGACGCTGTGGTCTCCTTCGGAAGGGTCCCCAGTCGTTCACGTCTCGCAAAGATCGCCAGGGAAAGGGCAAGCCTCTCTAGAGTCTCTCGACGATAGTCTCCTTACTTGAGTCGGCCTTTAGGAAAGAAAGAGGGCTCTTACAGCACAAAGGCTCTTGGGAATTTGGAGATTCAAAGCTTAGGCACTTCCAGACTAGCTTGCAATGGCAATAGGCAAGCTTTTATAGATGGGGAAGGAGGGAGTTGGGATCCCTATTATTGTGGGATTGGCCCTATCATCAAGGAAGGTTCCATGAAAGGTGGCAAACCACTTCCCTTCCATAGAACTCCCGTAGCCAAACCTCCCAACTCAAGATAGGCAATGGTTTCTGAGTTTGTTGAAACACAACTTCCGCCATATTTATTTAAAAAACACTCCTTAAATTTGCTGGCGCGATTGCGACTCTGGGACAGAGCGCCAGTTGGCGCGGCCTCTTTGTAGGATTTTCCCCATTGGCGCGAGTGATGAACTGTCTGCCCGCGCCAATGCAAAAGGAGATGTTTTCATGGTTTTTTGCAACGAGATGTCTTTAGGGCAATTCAAGCTCATGTTTAGAGGAATGCAATGATGATGGTTTCAAGGCATGACATTGCTCACAGGTCACATAATGGGTCCTCCATTGTGCGGGACGGGGAATGGTAGGGACAATGACAAATTACTGTGTAACAGATGCCCCCCTAAAGTATGAGGCCCGAGAGAGAGAGAGAGGGGTGAAATGCTTTACGAGATCATGTTCAACTGAAGCCCTGCCGTCGAAAAACCTGCATAGAAAAATACAACTGATATCTCAAGTACATCATGTATATGCGGTATGGGCGCAGCCATCCGAAACAGAGTACACTATAATCCGGATCCAGGGTATGGGTGCAGCCATCCAACAAGGATCAAAAATAAATAGACTCGGGTATGGTCGCAGCCATCCAATCAGTGAGTCATGTACAAAATGATAATAATCCACAATCGCAGCCTGGATTACAACAGACACAATCCAGGGTCTTGCGCTCCATCTCGACCCAAATGAAGAACAAGTTCAAGCATGCGAATATGTGAGCTGAAGTCGAACATGCAAGAACATCGTCTGATTACCAGCCAATGATGAGAGCTGTTAACAGACACGAGAGGAACCACCAATAATGAAAATGGCCCTCAAGGTACTACAGGTACAATCTACGGCGTGTGAATCAATGAGCTGGCGTCGAACACCCGTAGAATCACTCGATCGGAGGCCAATGATGAAAACCCCACGTCGAATGCGACGAACCTGCCATTGAGGCATGCAGGCTCCAAGGTACCATAAAGGAGTCTCTAGATTAGCTTCCTGGATAATGAGTTGAAGTCGACAGGAAGTGACCTTGATCGAAGGTGGGCCATAATGTTTCCCACATCATCGACACGAGACAGAGGAACATGATGTTTTGTTGTGAATCACGATCAAATGAGAATCAGAGGGAGGTTGATATTTGCAGAGGTCAACTTCTCTTGAACATATAACGCCACAAATAGTGGTTTTGGCAGTATTTGACATCAACGGATCAGAGGTCATGGTGACAAGGCAATGAGTAGAGGAGAGGTCAAAAAGGATTACCCAAACCCACGGAAGCAAGTGAAAAAACGAGATGAGATGTCCCCAACCCGACACGAATGCAGACAAGTTCCATGTTCAAGAGCGACATACTGCCGACACGACAATGATTACGGTTCCATTTTTCCCCCACCATTTCTGGCGAGTACCCCAATTATTTTTTATAACAAGCTTGAAGGGGATAGCATATGCTTGTACTGTAAGTCCTCCTTTCAGGAAAATCCATCCTAGTACATTTAACGAGCCCTAGGAAGGAGGAAGGAGGAGAACGTCATTTCGACTGAATCCGATGTCATCAGGGTTTAACGAGTCTGACAAAGGAAGAACTCGGCGTCTTTTCATGTTTAGAGAGTTGAAAAGACAGCAAAAAGTAAACTCCACAGGTCCCTTTTCGTAAATAGTTCCTCAGATCCGAAAAGGTAGAAAACAATATCCGAGAAAACCTCCTAGTCGCGATAGGCTAGGGTATTCCTTTTTCGTAATCAATCTATCCCAGCCCGAAAAAGGGTTAAACGTATACTAGGTAGATGTCGATTCGTGTCCATTTTAACGAGATCGAAACGACAAGGGCCTCAGCGATCTTTTCATGTTTAGAGAGTCAGAAAAGAGCTGAAAGATGACTCCAAAGTGACTTTTTCGTGTATTTACCAAGTCCGAAAAAAGTATAAAATACAACTCGTTTCCACCGTTAAAGTCGCAAAAAACCTGCTGCTGCACATACCAAGCAAGCGTAAAACCCATTTTTGACATAACATATTAAAATATTTGATAAAAATAACTTTTAAAACTCATCCTATGTCGAAAAAGTTATAAATATGCCAAAATGGTAAAAACAAAATTACATTTACTATTTACCTTGGTAAAAAGCAGCAGTGGTCCATTTTCGAGTGCAAATTTCTGACGGCGATTGCGACAGATCCGGTTGACCATTCAGATTCTCGTCTACTACAGGTAAGAGGCGCTTCTCTATACTTCATTTCAACCCATTTTTTAATAGTTTTCCCTCATGTAGCAGCCCTATGTGGCCACTCTTTGAATTTTTAGGGCTACGCTCATTGGCGCGGGTATCGGGCACGGACCCGCGCCAATGGGCTTTTCTATGCAAAGGGCTCGCGCCACGTGGCACGACTGTTCACAAAATAGCAGCGCCAGCGGCCGAACCTGAATTTCCACCTAAAAATTCGAGATTTTAACCAAATTGAATGAGATTTGAAGCCTACCATAGATCTAATTAAGGGTTTGTGACCATGTGGATGCAGGAAATCAAGCAAAATGGTGATTGAGTGGAAAGAAAGAGAGCATGGAGAAGAGGAAGAACAGGCCATAGAAAGTGAGGTTTGCATGAATGCCCTCAGAAACTGTGGGCTAAAGAAGTTCTTCCTTACACCCTGTTTACGAGCTCAGCCCGAGCTCCTCCAGTATCTGATCAGTATTTGGGACGAACAGGAACAAGTGTTCAAGTTGTGAGACCAGGTATTGGAACTGGAGGTCTCCGATGTGTATTTCATAACCAGACTGTCTCGCAGAGGTCCGGTACCCATCCTGACTGGGAGCAGACCATCTGGCGAGAAGATGGAAGAAGTGATGGCACGAGTATGCCCAAAAGCACAAATGGGATCAGGGAGAAAAAAGGTGGATATCCACACCATCCCTGACCTGGCATTGAGAGTTGTCCGACATACCATCACGCGGGCTGCAGGATCGCAGGCACTGCACGAGGCCACAAAGGCCCAACTCCTGCTGGCCTCAGAATGCATGAGTCCCTTATTATTTGACTGGGCTACAGCAGTAACAATAAACATGAAGAGACAGCTCACGAAATGCAAGCAAGCTAAACTGAAACAGTTTGGCTATGGTTCCATCCTGGTATCGTTCATTCTGGAACGCTTACCAATCTTCCAAGGCCAAGGGGCCGTAGTAGCAGAGCCGATTCCACGAGAGCCAAGAATGGTTCGCTGGGTAGCACTAATGCCCAGAGCTGGAGGCGGCCAATAGATGTCCTGGAGGCCGGAGTTTTTTAGGTGGTTACGGCGCCAGTTGATTGTAGTGGAGGACTGGCCATATGCAGGAACTGACTTCACCAGAGACCCAGATCTCCCACTGCCAGAAGGAGATGACTGGGACGAGGAGTTGGGTAAGACCTCATGTTTTTTTATTTTTATGTTTTATGTTTTTTTTTGTTAATACACATTCGTCTTAACACATTTTATATATGTATGCAGATGTGGGCCCCGAGAGACCAGCCGGTATGTCTCCAATCACGCGGAGGACTCTTCTCGCCCCTAATCCTCAGGCAGAGGGCACAGGAGGGGAGGAGTTGATCCAGAATCTTGAGGGCATTGCCCGAGGGATCCCGGACTATGCCCGGCTGGCGGATGTACCGATGGCGTACCAACGTCATACGGTGGGAGTTCCAAGTCGGATCCACCGAATCCTGAGACGCTTAGTGCGTGCAGTTACATGTTATCATGAGCACCATGCAGATTAGCTATTAGGGATTATACCACACATATTTTTTTTTGAGATACATGTCGTCTCCGGATGTACTTAAGACGATTATGTATATTTTTTGATCTATGCGACGCACACTGTGCAAACATTTCGACACACACACACACACACACACACACACATATATATATATATATACATATGACTATTTTGGATGGATCTTTTACATGTGATGATGTTTTCTATATGTCGTGCAAATGTCTAATACAAATGTAATCTAATGTATCAGTTACATAACAAACGACCCAATGCGAAATGTATTCACACAATGTATCTACTCACACATTTCATTTTTATGCAAGCTTAAAAGCACACATGAACACACACATATGAAAACTATGCTTGAAATGAGGAAGACGGGCATGCCCCCCAGCATGGTGTCTCAATTCGAGGTTCATGCCCCCCAAGCTTCAGTCCATTGAAAATGGAGTGAAGGTTCAAAACAAAAAGGTGAATTGAACATGCTCGTGTTTCATTATTTTAACGAGGTTGACATACTTAAAAGAACTATCCTCAAATAGCTTGTTTCATTGTTTTTAGGAGCTCGACACAAGTGGAGGAACTATGCTCCGAGAACCTGGTTTCATTTTTTAAAGAGCTTGACACAGGGAGGAAACCATGCTCTAACCGACTTACATCAAAATGAACAAGAAGGCGGTGCTTCCAAGAGTTCCACTCCCGATGGAAGGAAAACATCCTGGAAGTCAGGACCCAATGCCCCCAGTACACTATGCACGACGGCGTCTTCACTAAGTGTGGGCACAGGGTAAGTAGACACATAGTTGACCTGCGGTGGAGCAGATACAATGGGTGAATAAAAACCAGGAGGGGGTGATGGCGGACCAGTTGCCACATTAGGACCAAAGAACGAAAGCTGATCAATGGTCACGATCCGTCCTTCATGCGGAAAACAGGCCACACGAAAAAGGGAGGAGACGAGCGCTCCCATGGTATAGGTGTAATCGCGCCCCAGGACCAGATTGAAATCCAAGGGGCCTGGAACGACCATCACGTCCATATGGACGATTTTACCTCCCAAAGTAACCGATAACCTTGGAAGGATCCCCAACGGTTGACTCGTCCTTCTGTTAAAAGTCAACAGATTCTGCGTAGCAGGCGCAAGCGGCGGCGAACCGAAAGCTTGCCAGGTAGTTGAGGATAGAATACTAACAGAGGCACCTTCGTCTATAATGGTGCTGGGTACAACCAGACCAAGAGCTTGTACTGTAATCTCAAAAGGCACA
Source organism: Pinus albicaulis (assembly GCA_034641835.2). Taxonomy (NCBI): domain Eukaryota; kingdom Viridiplantae; phylum Streptophyta; class Pinopsida; order Pinales; family Pinaceae; genus Pinus; species Pinus albicaulis. Next base: position 170,551 of record JAXQQM020083247.1, read on the forward strand.
TAAGACGGAAGACGGAATCCTGCAAATCGACTCCAATCAAAGGAGGCGACCAGACTACTCGGAGGGAATACCATTGAATCGAGAAGGTCTTCCCCTGGAGTTACGGAAGAAGGAGCATCCTCCATAACCTCCATCTCGAAGGCGGGAGGGATATCCTCCGGAGCCTCCATCATGGGAGGCAGAGGAGGAGCTTCTTGAAGTATAGGGACAGGAGAATCTTTCTCCAAATCTGAAGAATCTGAAGAAATCAGAAGGACATGGGGGGTGTGAGATCCACTCTCGACAGAAAAGACCTGGTGCACCGTGGACGGGGCCAGTTCAACCGATCCTACGACCAATGGTTGGTCAGGGACGGATTCGTGAATTCGAATTTCTGAGGGAGTGGGAAGGACCAAGGATGACTCTTGACCAATCGTAGAATCAGGAGGTGGAAGACTCGAAGAAAGCTGTTTGTAACCAGCCGGGAGGCATGGCGTAGAAACAGTCGCATTGTCCAAGACTCTTTTGGCTTCATCCATATAAGGACAAAGGTGAATGGCATGGTGCCCTTCACACAGTTTACAGGTATTGGTGATCTTACCCTGCTTCTTAGGAGCCTTATCAGCACCAATTGAAGACGTACCCCCCACCTGGCTCCCGGAGGTCAAAGGCAACGACGGACGGCTGCCGGACCATGCTTCGAGCACCTTGGGGATGTCAGGGCAGTCTCGAAGAAGATGGTCTCCCGTGCACAACATGCAAGGGAACTTGAATTTCCGAGGAGGGTTGGAAGGGTGATCAAGAGGAGACGTTTCAGAGGCAGCAGCTGCACTTTTAGCCTCTTGCTTATCGGACTTCTTCTTCTTTGTCTTCTTCTTCTTCCTCTTAGCCGCCCGGTTACTCGAATCCAGACTTTCACCAGGCGAAGTAGAAGGGGAGGACGCAGAAACAGGCGAAGAAGGGGAGAGGTCCACCTGGGAATCAACATGATGTTGTTCCGGTGGAGGAACTGATTGAACAGTAGTGGAGACATTCGGGACCACAGAGGTTGAAAACAACCAAACAGGCAACCCAACAGTTAACCTAGGAAGGGACAACGTTGCCATGTAAGGAGCACCAACATTCCCAAAAGGAGGAAAATGACCAGGATTCCCTTCTGAGGGGATTCCTTGGTTGGTAAATTCCGGAAAAGTTGCCATGTAGACTCAAAACCACACACGGGCCGAAAAAGAGGCAAGACACACGATCAAACGGTTAACAAGCAAAATTTAACAGGGCGTGTAATCGCGGGTGATTAATTTTTTACCACATTGAAAAATAAGAAACTTTACCGTTTCATGTTTTAAGAGTCGAGAAACGATAAAAAGATGACTCTATCTCTTTCAGATTTGACACAAGCGTGAAAGGACAAGCGCTTGGCGATCTTTTCAAGTTTAGGGAGTCAGAAAAGATCAAATGACTGCTCAGGGATACTAGGCAAAAGGGTGTACCAAATAACCGTGAACTGCAATATACACCTTGGTTTTCAATAATGAAACAAAAATCGACCAATGACTTCCCGTATGTGCAGGCAATCTCCCCGAATGCTGTGTTCGGTGTATCACGGGTATAGGGCAGAAAACTCGGCTTCCTATGGATAAAGGATTGAAACCTAGAGGGGTCTCCCTTTATATACGCGACGATACGGGGAGTACAAGTCCGTACTAGCGCTGTCTAAAGCCAAAAGGCGAACGACAGCTGCTAGGTTTAAAGACGCTGGAACACGTCTCTAGCCTAGACCTCTAAATGTGTTTCGTTAGATTTCAATGCTGCCTTAGGTTAATTGAATAAATTTTATGGTTGATCTTCAATTATGTTTCAGTTTTCAGGCCCTACCGTATGTAATGTCTTAAAAGACTCCTAAATGCAAAGCTACATGCCACAGTACACCATTTCGTTTGATGAAAACTAGCTACAGAAGAGTTGAGAGCTTTTACACAAACAAAATGATCGGAAGACAAACAATGATATCTCTAATGCAACTAATGAAATTGAAAACTTTTCATTCAAATCACTAATCACTAGTAAAATCGAAAAGATTACAATTTGCACTAATCAACCAAAAGCAAAAGAGATTTTTTTTTTTTTTAATTTTCAATGTTTGATAGCTAGATGCCCTAAACAAACTGAAAACAAACAGAACAACTTGAGAAACGATATTAAGAGAGCAAAACAAACCAATTTCACTTAATGACACCACAATCAAATCTCAAATCGACCAAAGTCTCTCAAAACCAAGAAAAAGACTCAAAGGCTCCAATGGACCGTGTGATATGGGTCCAAAGCAAGACCAAACGAAATTTGAATGAAGAAACGAGCAATCACCCAAAAATCGCAACAAAACAGTGAACAACTACTAAGAGAATGCGGAGGAGCAATCAGAGAGTTGACTCGATAGACGAAACACCAAAACTCCCAAGGAGGGCTCGATACACAAAGCCACTAGATGCCCTAGGGCTTAAAATGTGAAATCGATGGAGAAAAGCAAACAACCAAAGGACGAAGGCAGATTCCCAGTCAAACAGGACTCCAACACACTCAGGTAGTCGAAAAATCAAGAAGAAAAACACTGACCAGACCTAGAGAGCTCAAAACTGAGCAAACTCAAATACCCTACAGGAGTGGCGCGACTGTAAGGCTGCAACTGGCGCCAGAAAGCAATTGGCGCGGGCAATACAAATGCAACATGCGCCAATTGGCGCGACTGTCGGGCTAAAAAGCGCGCCAGTCGAGTTTCTTAGCCAAAAACAAAAAAGAACTACTCCAGAAGCAGATCAATGTAAACTAAGCAAACCAAGAAACAAAAACAGCAAAAGAACCCAGCCCAGAAGGCTAACCAAGCAAGGAAAATCATAAAACAATCAAAACGAGACAATCCAAACGAGACAGTGAAAACCAGACGATCCCCAGCGGAGTCGCCAAATTGTTGAGGAGGTAAATCCCCTCTGCGGACAGAGGCGATCCCTACTAGCCCAGCAGGGGTCTAGCAACAATCATCAAATGCTACAGTGCAAGTTCCTAATTGCGAATAAATAAGCCAACAATGGAGGCCTACCTGGAGTCTAGTGCTATGATTCGTAGAAGAGACAGCGTTCCCGTTCCTCAGCCTCGGCAGATCACGATCCCCACGATCTCCGTGAATGGACACCTGCACATGCAAGAAACAACACGAATACAAGCATAAAATCCAGAATATGCAACTATATATCAGTCAGAAAGGATATAAATCATCATTATCATAAGTGAAAAACAGAGTGGAACCATAACCAGTAGTCATTCATTAATAAACAATCGAAAGAGAGTACAACCAATGTTCTGACGCTGAGGTCTCCTTCGGATGGGTCTCCAGTCGTTCACGTCTCGCAAAGCTCGCCAGGGAAAGGGCAAGCCTCTCTAGAGTCTCTCAACGATAGTCTCCTTACTTGAGTCGGCCTTAAGGGAAGAAAGAGGGCTCTTACAGCACAAAGGCTCTTGGGAATTTGGAGATTCAAAGCTTAGGCACTTCAAGACTAGCTTGCAATGGAAATAGGCAAGCTTTTATAGATGGGGAAGGAGGGAGTTGGGATCCCTATTATTGTGGGATTGGCCCTATCATCAAGGAAGGTTCCATGAAAGGTGGCAAACCACTTCCCTTCCATAGAACTCCCGTAGCCAAACCTCCCAACTCAAGATAGGAAATGGTTTCTGAGTTTGTTGAAACACAACTTCCGCCATCTTTATTTAAAAAACACTCCTTAAATTTTCTGGCGCGACTGCGACTCTGGGACATAGCGCCAGTTGGCGCGGCCTCTTTGTAGGATTTTCCCCATTGGCGCGAGTGATGAACTGTCTGCCCACGCCAATGCAAAAGGAGATGTTTTCATGGTTTTTTGCAAGGAGATGTCTTTAGGGCAATTGAAGCTCATGTTTAGAGGAACGCAATGATGATGGTTTCAAGGCATGACATTGCTCACAGGTCACATAATGGGTCCTCCATTGTGCGGGACGGGGAATGGTAGGGACAGTGACAAATTACTGTGTAACACTTATTTTAATTTAATTTCTAAAATATTTTCATTAAACTTATTATAATTGACATAAATGTTGTGTCAATTAGCTCTAGCTCAGTTGATTAAGAAGAATGATTATTAGGTCTAGCATGGCTAGTTAAGAGGAATAATTATTAGGTCTACCTCAACTCGTTAAGAAGAATGATTGTTATTTCCCCACCCAATTTTAACTCTTGCAATTGACATGTTGAGCTCCTAATGAGTATAGATGGACTAATTAAAAGGGGAATTGTTTGTAATGTGATAGTTAAGGTGAGATACTACACTACCATCGAGAAGAAGACTCTGTCTATGATGGTAAAAAGGGAATTTGATTCACCCTTTGTTATTGATAAAAACAATGAAACAAATCAAGAAAAGAAGAAAGTAAAGAGGTAAGCCATTAATTTTATTAGGGAAGTGATATTTTAATATTGCAAGTGACTATTATAACTTGTATGAGTCTTTGATAGTTTTTTATAGTTACAAATTAATTATATGTAAAAAAAAACATATATATTGATTACTTCCTTTTTCACTTTATGATCTAATTAACCTACTCACTTGAAATATGAAAATGAAAGGAAATGAACAATGACTTGTTTATCCTTATAACCTAATAACATTAGATTGATCAATCTAATTTGTTTTTTGATCAAGAAATTAAGAAATTATCCTAGCATTTATTTACCTTGTGGGTGAGTGAAAACCCTTAACTAGGACTAAGAGTAAAGTACCACAATCTACTCTAATCTACAAAATTTTAATTGGGCTTAGGAAAAAAAAATATACAACATGCAAAATACAATGGTTAAGGACTTTGGAGGTTGCCTCTCCTCCTTGTGGAATCAAAATAGGAAACACTATCTCCAAATACGATAACATGAAAACACAAACAAACATACACACAACTTAATATAAAGAAAAATAGATGTAAGTATGTGTAATCATACTACCCTTAGTTGAGAAGGTTACGACCTCTCTAACAAAATTGTGCTAAAACACACTTGATGTTTCGAAACATCAGAAAAAATAATCTCAATGCGATGGATCCGAAACATGAATTTCAAATCAATTTTAATCACAAAAGCCTCAATTATGGAATTCTGCTAAAGCTCCCTTTTGAGGTGGAGATGTTGGATAAACAAATGTAAATTATGGGTTAATACAAGCACCAACCAACTAATGCAAAAAGGAAAATATAATCTAAATGTAGAGTCAAAAGTACTAACCACAATAGTTGGTGGAGGCAAAAAATCCCAAGAAGCTCAATAGTGTGAAAGTTGAAAGGGGATAACAAGTGTGTGAGTGAGCTAATAATTTGAAATAGTTTCAACGCATAAGAAGAAGAGATTGGATACCCTTAACCATGAGTTATGGAATAACATAAATATATTTAGGAACGCCTAAGGGGTGTAACTAAACATTGCATTACCCATCGGTAGTGTGTTATATTTTAGAAAGTCAAAACATAGGTTTTAACCAAATGTATCACAAGGGTTGATGTAATATTGGTAATAATTCTATAGAAAATATGCCTTTGCAATGCAAGAAAGTGCAAAATGTAGGCATATCCACAATGTAGTTAGAAAAATAAACAATATAGGTAGCACACCAAAACCACTCAAGGTAAATGAAATTTTGACCAAGTAAATGCCTCAAAGAGCACATCTGAAAGAACTAGGAGTGAATGGGGACCCAAATGAGGCTCTTCAACTAACCAAGACCCCAATTAGTGCACAAGACTCGAGAGACATCTAATTGGAAAAGTTGTAATCCAAATGCACGACTAAAATTTTTACAATAGGTAAACATGTGACCAAGGAAGACAAGTACCAAATTCACACAAAAGGGAACTGTACCAGGGCACTATACATCAAATGGGATGCTAAAATAACACATAAAACATATTGAAAACATTTAAAATGAGTACTTGAGAAGGCATGGGCTATCACTATGATAAATAGAAGGACATCGACATCATTATGAGGTAGGTCATATAAGGCATATGCATAATTAATACCCCACATAATGATTTCTAGGTGGATAAGTAAATCATTAGTACAATGCTCAAAAACATACACTACATTATTTAATTGACTACATTCACTTAGGAATTCATTTGGTTCTAACCACATATTTTGATTTTAAAGGGAATTGAACCCTATCAAGTGGTTTAACATACAATCATTTTTATAGTGGAAGTCTAATCCATTTTTAATTTATTTTAATTTTAAACTAACGAGGCTTAAACATGATTCTCAATATTCTACATATATAAGAGATCCACATTTACATTGAACATGCATAGTTAGGGAACTTGTGTCCCCAATAATATGTCTTTTTTATTTTCTTTTTATTTCCCTCAATAAATTGTTTTCCACCAAAAATTTCAACTTTGTAACTGCTTACAACAAACCATCAGAGAAATGAAATGTGTCATCATAAATCACTTTCCTTTTGACTGACTTATCCCCAAATAAGATTCAATAGAATTTGGAAAAAGTTATGTTCTCTTCATTGTCCCATTGTTTGCAAAGTAAGTTGTTTTCTAGCAAAATATATCATCACCATATTCGATAATGAATAGTTATGGTTAGTTCATGTGTTGTATGAGGTTAGTAGAGGATCATAAAATGACATGGTTGCTTCATTTTATAATGTAAACCTTCCTCCTTTGAAAAATTTAAAGTTGGGTTTCCCACCTCCTCATCCTCCCCTACATCCTCATCCTTGATCCATGAATTTTCCTTTGATATTTGGTGAGCCTTGGTATTGCACCAAGAGAATTGCAACTCCCAAGGGTTTCCCTACTTTACTTTATCAACTCGGGGTTCGTACAAACTTCGAGGTGACAATGCTATATGCACATCAGATGCATTCTTCTCATGTCATTCTCTTCTGCTTTATGAAAGGGTGCTATTTCTTAAACTATGATAAGAACCGAGAAGTAAATTACTAGAAGGAAATGACAGAAAGGAAATTAAACTAAAGTGTTGAAAAGAAATGACAAGAATGAAACTAATTTAATTGGAAGAAAGGGAAATAACTGAAACGAAACTAAGTTAAATTGTTGAAAATAAATGGCAGAAATGAAACTAATTCTAAACAACACTTAACTTGGAAAATTAGCTAAATGCACTCTACTTACCCTATAGTCTATCTAACATGCTTCTATCCATGCAACTAAGTTATCCATGACTTAATTCTACTTGAAAAGGGGTTGATTTGCAACTTGGAGAGAAGAAAAGGGCTAAAGTGGCAAATTGAGGGTTTAGCATCTGAAACAGGACTTATAAGTGGAAAGCGGGGGTTAAAACCTTATAATATGGTAGAAATGGCTTTGGAGTGGATAAAACTCAAAAGTGCGATGGCAGAGTGTGATGGAGGGAAAATTTGTGATGTGCGATGTCGCAATCGCAACTTCGCAAGTTTAAAGGGATAGCAGTAAAGGTTAACGGAACGAACTAAAATGTGCGAAGTGCGATTTGCGACGCATGATGTGGTGGTGGGACCGATGGCGGGGTGCGATTTTGCAATATCGCAATCGCGAGAACAAGTGGTACATGATTAAAGGTAAAAGCTAAAAGTTGTGGGTTGCGATATGCGATGTGGTAAGTTCAGCAAAGTGCGAAGTGCAACGAGTGACATGGCGGAGTCATCGCATTGGCGGAATACGTGGTAAGTGTTATGCGAAAAAGGTAAATGATGTGATTTTCTATTTCGCAATCACAAGAATCGAGCGGTAAGCGTTAAAGGTAAAAGGTAAATGTTGCGATTTGAAGTGCGATGTACGATAGCAGGAATTTCAAGGAGAAAAGGCGAAGGTTGGTTTTTGGTGGTTTTGAATGGTTTTTCACGTGTTTTTCATAAAAAGGGTAAGGCGGTTGTGAACATTTTAAAAAATAATAATAATATATATATATATATATATATATATATATATAAGGCTTTGAAGGGATTAAGTGTGTTAGGAAAAGAAGAGGTAAGTACAACGTTAAGATGAGTAGAAAAGGAGGGGAATGGAGGCGTAAGAGCAGTGTTCAGAAGTGAGACACACATGCGGGTTCATGCACGGGAAACAGACAGAAATGCGGGATGAAATAGTGAAAGAAAGGCTTGGGCTTGGTAATACAAATTCTTCCCAAAACTCCAAACAGAAAGCAATTTTGGCCCGTGGGAAGGTCTACCCTACTCAAACTCTATTGACAGAGATGAGAGGGGGAGACTTGACCACAATTTTTGGAGTTTTCCCTATATTTTACTATGTATAAGCAATTAAAACTACAACAGCACAAAAACTAAACAATAATGAAACTTATCAGAAGCATGTCTAACTTAAATGGTAGAAGCAAAACTAGCTAAATGACAGAAAGGAAAAGATAGTAACAACGAAGAAGATGAGGCACATGGATTGGGCCCTAACCCAAGAGCCTAGCCTTCTGAATCTTAAATCAATTGAATGAAATCAATCTGCTCATTTCATAAAAGAATAACTGCATACATCTCTAAAAGTATGATCCCTGAATAAAACAAAAAGCTCAATAGCTCATAACAATAGTTCTAAATGGAATCGAGACTAGAATAGACTAACTGACTAACTCTTCCTAGCTCTATCTGTGCTCTATTTATTCTACAGGGCAGATACCAACATCTCCCTAGAAAATTGTGATTAAGTCTACTTGACTCCCAGTGAACAAGGATTGGGTGCACTCTTCTTTGAGTTTCTTGGCTGCCTTTGGAATTCGAATTGCTGGAGAGAATCCTTGGGGATCCTTTGGCTGCTTTTGGAATTCGAATTGCTGGAGAGAATATTTGGGATCCGTCGACTGCCTTTAAGGGTGGAAAATCCTCCTATAATTCCTCTTTGTTGTCCCCTCTGAGTCTTTATGATAAAATCCTTATAAAAATTATTAATAATTCCTAATTTTCTGCACTCAACCTTATATTAGGCACTCGGAGTATGTTAGCTTAAATCACACCTATAATAGCATCATAAAACCAAATAATAATAATAAAAATGAAAGAAAAAGAGATCTAAGAAGGTAAAAAGGTGACTATTAACCCCTCCAAATATGTCTAATGATGGAGCTCATCATCACCCCCCTACTGAACGGTTGCTCATCCTCTGAGCAACTAATCCTCCTCCTGTATTTCCTTTAAGGCTCTAACATCCCCTTGATTTCCTGAGGAAGAAGTGTGGGAGTTTCCCCAAGGGGGTAAAAACCATTATTCTTTTCTGCATTCTCCCATTCCCTATCTTGTGCATAAGTGTCCTCTTCATCAGTCAGCCCCAGCAGCAAAGGTGGGTTGATCTTTAGTCCCAACCATCGGATCTTTTTGGCCTGTATGGCCCTCTTGTATAATGGTGCCCTTTCCAATGCACCCCTCAGTCTTTCTGGAGTATGGTACTCCCTGTTCTTGAGGCTATGAGGGAGGTTGTTCCATCTCCTCTCGCTGGCCATAATGCACTCCTCTTCTATCTGCCTAGAAACATCATCAAATTGGCCTATCACCCGGTTTTGAGTCTAAAGGTAACTTTCCACCAGTGCAGGGTCCCTTTCAATCTCTTGATGGTTAAGGATGACTCCTCTTGGGCTAAACACTTATGGTCTGAGATATAAGGGTTCTCTATTTCTTCTTCCCATGACCTTCCATATCTCTTTTGCTCTAGTGCCCTCATTTACCATCCAAGATTCTAGAGCCATTAACTGCATATCCCCCATTGTATGATTGGGGTCCCAAATCTCCAGATTTGTGAGCACAAAGTTATGCACATAAAACTCTACCATCTTTTCCTAATCATCCATGTTAGCTTCTTTGTAGAACTTCATGAAAGGGAGTGATCGATGGGAGGCTAGATTTTTTATTTGAAATAGAAACCATTGTTCTTTGAGGTACACAGCATATGAGTCAGAGGGGAATCTGTGTTGCTTCTATGCATAAGTCCGCCATGGTGGCTACTTGCTCCTCTTTTCGCTGCAATTTCTCCTTCAGTGCTACATTCTCTGCCTGTGCCTTCTGCAACTTCTCCTTCAGAATCATCTCTTCAATTCTTTCATCCCCCCTTGGTGATTCTTCAATGATAATCAGCCTTGTGGGAGAAGTTTCTGTCTCTCTCTGATTCTTGTCAGCTCTAGAATACCTAGAGGTCTGCCTTCTTCTCTTTGTGCTCAGAGGAGCTATGGTGGCAACTATATTTTTGTATTGAGGGGATGTGGTGTTGTGTTGTGAGTCTGTTTCTTGCCCACTTTCTACTAACTCTATGACTTCTATGGCCATTTCTTCTGTTTTTCTTTGGCCCTTTGTCTCTTCCTCTTCTTTTTTAAGCATTGCATGCTTCCGTCGGTCTCTCTTCCTTTAAAAAATTTCAATCTACTAGTTTGGATGAGATGGCATTTCCTTTTTTTAGAGAGTGCAACTAATTTTGGAGTGCTTATGTAACTCGGCTCAGCTCCAGTTCTATTGTAGATAGTTGTTTCCTTCTCTTGTTAGTTCATGATGGACTGCGTCTCTCCTCCCCTCTTTCTCCTCTACTCCATTGATTTAAATTATTTTATTTTCCATGCCCAGGTTGCATGTACTTCCAGTTTTATTCCAGTCATACCTCACGGTGGTGGCCGAGTTAACTACCACCTTTCTACCCCTTAAACTCTAAGTCTGAAAATTAATTATTTTTGGCTATTATGGATGCGTAGTAAGGGGTGAGAAGTTATCCCTGAGTTTACCTATTGTTTCCAAGGTAGTTGCAGGAGCTGAAGGTTGGATACAAGCCTTTTAGATGTTGTGTCCCTCACCATATTCCTATACTATGAATGAGCAGCTTCCTGAGTGAGCTGCTAATATTTACTTGTTGTTTCTCTCTATTGTGGTTGTTACGTGGGGTGCTTGAGATGCCATGGGTGGCATTTTCATTCTCCTAGAGTCTATTATGTAGCTTTCCTTCTTGTTCTTCTTGGCAGTCCATGAACAACTTTGTTTTTTGAAGGAACTTCCTAATGTTTGTAGCAGCCTGTTTGTGTGTTGCTTCTCTTGCTACATTGTGCTCATGAATGGAGGAGTGTGGTGTATGGAGGTAATGGAAGAATTTATGAAGATGAATGGAGTGAATGATGGGATGGATGGTAAGAGTGATGATATGGAAAAGAGGTTTTCATCTGGCAGTTGGTCATCCACCATTCCTTCTTCACCTGCAGGGAGAACTAACCTAGACAAAAATTCTGTAACAACATTTTCCTTTCCAAGTTTATCAACAATATTCAAATCAAATTGTTGCAAAAGTAACAACCATCTAATTATCCTAGCATTTACATCTGGTTTGTTCATTAAATACTTGATTCCTGCATGGTTAGTGTGGACAAAGGTCTGATATCCAGTTACATAATGCCTGAATTTGTTCAATGCATGGACAATGGCTAACATCTCCTTCCCAGTAACAGTATAATTCAGCTCGACTTTGGACAAATTCTTGTTGATGAAATAAATGGCATAAGGGATTTTGTCTTCTAATTATCTTAATGCTGCCCCTACAGCTTTTTCAGATGCACCAGTGTGGATTTGGAAAAGTAGAGTCCAATTTGGACCTCGAAGGATGAGGGCAATAGTCAACTGCTTCTTAATGAGCTCGAAAGCCTCTTCACTAAATAAACTCAGAATATTTGGCTAATAACCCAAATAATGACGAATCCATCTTGTTGAAATCTTTGATGAACCTTCTATAGTAACCAGCTAAGCCTAGGAAACTCTTGACATCTTTCTACTTTTGAGGAGCGAGTACCCTTCTGATGATAGTGATTTTGTTCGAGTCTACTTGTAATCCTGCTTGGGATATGGAGTGTCCTAATACAACCCCCCTGCCTTCTTCAGAAGTTCACACTTTTATGGGCTCAAGGAGAGATGCATCTCAATGCACCTCCTTAGTAGTTTACCCAAATTAGAGAAAGCTCCTGGAATTCATCCCTATATGGTGTGAAATCATCCATGTAAATTTCGATAAAGTCATGGACTAAGTCAAAAAAGATGCTCAGGACAAATCTTTGGAAGGTAGTTGGGGCATTGCATAACCCAAATGGTAGGAATCTATAAGAAAAGGTACCCTAAGGGCAGGTAAAAGTGGTCTTATCTTCGTCTTCAGGTTCGATTTGAATATGATTGTACCCACTGAAACCATCTAAGAAGGAAAATAATTTCTTCCCTGCAAAGCCATCCAAGACTTGGTCTATAAAGGGAAAACGAAAATGGTCTTTCCCGGTGGCTTTGTTAAGTTCTCGATAATCAACACAAATTTGCCACTTCCCATTCTTCTTTGGGACTAGGAAAAGAGGAGATACCCACTCACTGTCGGATATAGGATATATGAACCCTGCATCCAATAGTTTCTGCAGCTCTTCTTTGACTATGTCCTTTAGAGCTGGGTTCATCCTTCTTTGTGTTTGTCTCACAGGCTTGCATCCTTCTTTGATGTAAATGTGATGCCTGCATACTAAAGCGTGCACCCCTTTCATGTCCTTGTAATCCCAAGAAAAATCTTCAAGATTTTCTTCCAAAAGTTGGCATAGTTGCTTCTCTTCTTCATTCGAGAGGTTTGGGTTGATTTTCAAAGATCTGGATGGGCCAAACTCAATAGCCTTGATGGTTTTAGAGGTTGTCTCAACTGAGTGTACTTCCATCCAAGGTTGGCTTTCAGACTCTTTGACTAAGGTTTCGAGAGGAGTGTTAGTGGAGGATTTGTTTTTAATGGCATGGTCGATGAGTTCATCTTCGTCAAGTTGCCCCCCTCTAAGAATAGCACCTATGGTACACATAGGGGTAGTTTTATATAACTCATCTTCTCCATCCTCCAACCATATAGGGAGATCATGATCAATGGAAGGCTGGGCTGGAGGATATAACACTAGTTGTTTAGACAAAGGCCCATTTTTTATAGTTATGTTTCCGGCCTAACAACTAATATAAGCATCTACAGTGGCTAACCAAGGTCTCCCTAAGATGAGAGGATAACCATTAAACTTGGTTTTTGGTTGCAGGACCAGGAAATCTGTAGGATACTCCCAAGAGACAATGGTAACCAAAAAATCCTCATCAATTCCTTCTGGAGTCACTGTGAACCGATCTGCAAGTTGCAAAATTGTTGTGGTTTTCCTCAAAGTCCCTTGGAGATTAAGTTTCAACATAGTTTCCTTGGTCATGATATTGATGGCATCCCCTAGATCAATGAGAGTTTTGGGGACTATGACACCATCTATATGTACATCAACAACTGGACTACCAGGGTCCAGGTATTTTGGAAATATCACCTTCCCCAGCATCAGGTCAGACAATTGTCCTACCACATTGGTGGTGGGGGTATCTCTCTTCCTTCTTCCAGGCTTCTTGAAGCACTTTTCTTTTATGAGCCTATTGTAGATAGGGACATACCTAATGGCCTGGAGAAGTGGTATCTTTACACACAAATTTTCCAATTCTCCCGGGAGTTCAGTCTCCTCTAGGGTGTGTTGACTAGGGTGGATCAAGCACTTAGGAAAATGAGGTTGTTGGATCTGAGTGTTATCCTCTTCCTTTTCTTCCTCAACCTCTACAGGTGGAGACGAGGGATGGTTGTCTGGCAGTACTCTTCCCGACCTGAGATTAACCTCCTGTATCTTTACAACATAAGCTGGATGGGATGTTTCTCCACTGGGAGCTTGTTGTGCCTGTCTATTGTTCGAGTTCAGATTGGGCTATGCAAGTATAGGTAGCCTAGGTGGAGCAGCATGAGTAAGTTGAGGTTGACGTTGGGGTGGAGGCATTAGAGCAGGTAGTTTATTTTGTTGAGGCTTCCACCCTTGGGATGGATTGTTCCATTGAGGTTGTCATGGAACATATTGTTGAAATGGTTGGTTTACTGGCTGAGGATGATATGAAGGGTTGGAAGGCCAAGTAGGTGTAGATTAGGATGGAAAAGTGGGGGTGTACCAAGGTTTCATGGGTGCACTCTGATTGTTGTAATAGTAAGAGTAAGGTGCACCTTGCATACCTTGTTGATATGGTCAAGGGCCTTGAGGCCTTCTCTGTTGATGAAACAAAGTTGTCCTGGCATTGTTTCCCCACCTTGATATACAACTTTAAGTCCAGGTAAGGAGGGACACTTGTCTGTGGAATGTTTCTCTTCACAGACTAAGAAAACCTCTATGACATTCAGTGGACATTCATTTCTTGGGTGCTTCTTGGTACATCTAAGACAAAATATGGCCATGGCTCTCTCTGCTTCCTCTTACTTCCTTTTGACCTGCATTGTGTCCATTTTCAAAGCAAAGGTGTGCAGCATGTCACTCTTGAAGTCCTCTAGCATGTTTCTAATCTCATGTTTTATGAAGGTGGAAGAGGAAGAGGTATTAGATGTACTTTGGCTAGCTCTGCCTTTCTTCCTAAATGCCCTAGAATGGTTCTGGAAGAAAGTTTTGATTGTTTCATAGGGTTGTTGGTAGATATCCCCTCCTGATAATATATTCAAGGTTTCTATCATCTTTTCACTAATCCCTTGAAGAAGTACAAGTTTAAGTGAGTCTGGAACAAGAGTATAGTTGGCTCTCTTATAGTTCAATTGAATCCTCTCTTCATAATCCTCTAGGGATTCATCAGGCCCTAGATTCATCCTAAATATCTCATCCTTAGTTTCCTTGGACCTACAGTAGTCTTTGTACTTGATGTTGAAGGTCTCTTCCATCTGTGCCCAGGTAGTGATGTTATCCCCAGGCAGACACATGAACCAGCGCAAGGATGCATCCTTAAGGGTGGATGGAAATAGCTTCAACTTCTGATCATCATAGGTGTAGTTGTAAGTCCTACAAACAACAACAAATTCAAACATGAATGTGTCAAGGTCCTTAGAGGTAATTCCATGGAAGTGTGGAAGAGTTGAGGGGCTAATGTTTTTCATCTTAGTTTCCCCATCTGCCTCTCTTATGGGAAAGGCTCTCTGGATCCCAAACATGGTTAAGATAGGTGAAGCAGGCCCCTCAGTTGAAACAAGGTCTTCTTCTTCTTCCCCAATAGGATCCTCAAAATATTCAGAAGGCTCTCCTAGAGGGGGTTCAATCTCACTGCCACTGAAGAAGAGTGAAGGGTGGCTAGGAGGTGATGTGGGGGTTTTAGGTAATATTTGTCTTTGGGTATTCCTAGTCCTACGAGGCATGAAAATAAGATATTTTTGTATTTTTTCAATATTTATGAAATGACATGAAAAGAAAGGAAAGCAGAAAGGAATGTTAAAACAAAATCAAAACACCTCCCCGGAAACGTCGCCAAAGAATGGTGAGCCCTGGTATTGCACCAAGAGTGCTGCAACTCCCATGGGCTGCCCTACTTTACTTTATCAACCTGAGGTTCGTACAAAATTGGAGGTGATAGTGATATATGCACAACAGATGCATTTTGCTCATGTCATCCTCTTCTTATTTACGAGAGGATGTTATTTCTTAAACTATGATAAGAACTGGGAAGTAAATTACTGGAAGGAAATGACAGAAAGGAAATTAAAATAAAGTGATGAAAAGAAATGACAAGAATGAAACTAATTTAATTGGTAGAAAGGGAAATGACTAAAAAGAAACTAAGCTAACTTGTTGAAAATAAATGGGAGAAAGGAAACTAATTCTAAACCACACTTAACTTGGAAAATTAGTTAAATGCACTCTACTTATCCTATAGTCTATCTAACATGCTTCTATCCATGCAACTAAGCTATCCATGACTTAATTCTACTTGAAAAGGAGTTGATTTGCAGCTTGGAGGGAAGAAAAGGGCTAAAGCGGCGAATTGAGGGCTTAGCACCTGAAACATGGCTTAGAAGTGGAAAGCGGGGGTTAAAACCTTATAATATGGTAGAAATGGTATTGGAGTGGACATAACTCAAAAGTGCGATGGCAGAGTGCGATGGAGGGAAAAGTTGCGATGTACGATGTCGTAATTGCAACATCGCAAGTTTAAAGGGATAGAGGTAAGGTTAATGGAATGAACTAAAATGTGCGAAGTGTGATTTGAGACGCGTGACGTGGCGGTGGAACCGACGGTGGGGCACGATTTCGCAATATCGCAATTTCAAGAACAAGCGGTACGTGATTAAAGGTAAAAGCTAAAAGTTACAGGCTGTGATCTGCGATGTAGTAAGTTTAGTGAACTACAAAGTGCAACGAGTGACATGGCGGAGTCATTGCATCGACAAAATAAGATATAAGTGTTATGCGAAAAAGGTAAATGATGCGATTTGCGATTTGGCATTTCGCAATATCGTAATCGCATGAATCGAGCGGTAAGCATTAAAGGTAAAAGGTAAATGTTGCAATCTATGAAGTTCGATGTACGGTAGCTGGAATTTCTAGGAGAAAAGGTGGAGGTTGGTTTTTTGGTGGTTTTGAATGGTTTTTCATGTGTTTTGCATAAAAAGGGTAAGGCAGCCGTGAACGAAAAAAAGAAGAGAAATAAGGCTTTGAAGGGATTAAGTGTGTTAGGCAAAGAAGAGGTAAGTACAACATTAAGATGAGCATAAAAGGAGGGGAATGGAGGCGTAAAAGCAGTGCTCATAAGTGAGACACACTTGTGGGTTCATGCACGGGAAACAGACAGAAATGCAGGATGAAACAATGAAAGAAAGGCTTGGACTTGGTAATACAAATTCTTTCCAAAACTTCAAACAAAAAGGAATTTTGGCTTGTGGGAAGGTCTGCCTTGCTCGAACTCTATTGATAGAGATGAGAGGGGGAGACTTGACCACAATTTTTGGAGTTTTCCCTCCATTTTACTATGCATAAGCAATTAAAACTACATCAGCACAAAAGCTAAATAGTAATGAAACTTATCAGAACAGATCTAACTTAAATGGCAGAAGCAAAACTAGCTAAATGAAAGAAAGGAAAAGATAGTAACAACAGAGAAGCTGAGGCACATGGATTGGGCCCTAACCCACGAGCCTAGACCTCTGAAACTTAAATCAGTCAAATGAAATCAGTCTGCTCATTTCATAAAAGAATAACTACATACATATCTGAAAGTTTTATCCCTGAATAAAACAAAAAGCTCAATAACTCATAACAATGGTTCTGAATGGAATCGATACTAGAATAGACTAACTGACTAAATCTTCCTAGCTCTATCTCTGCTCTATTTATTCTACAGGGAAGCTACCAAAAGCTCCCTAAAAGTTGGTGATTGAGTCTACTTGACTCCCAGTGAACAAGGATTGGGTGCACTCTTCTTTGAGTTGCTTAGCTGCCTTTGGAATTCGAATTGCTGGAGGGAATCCTTGGGGATCCTTTGGCTGCTTTTGGAATTCGAATTGCTAATGAGAATATTTGGGATCCCTCGGCTGCCTTTGAGGGTGGAAAATCCTCCTATAATTCCTCTTTGTTGTCCCCTTTCAGTCTTTATGATAAAATCCTTATAAAAATGATTAATAATTCCTTACTTTCTACACTCAACCTTATATTAGGCACTCAGAGTATGTTAGCCTAAATCACCACCTATACTAGCATCATAAAACCAAATAATAATAAAAATGAAATAAAAAGAGATCTAAGAAGGCAAAAAGGTGACTATTAACCCCTCCAAATATGTCTAATGATGGAGCTCATCAGTATTCCCTCCTTTGTTTCATATACTTCCTTTGTCAAACTCTTCTAGAATTCATAACCATAATATTCTTTATTATTTATTTATATACCCTTTATCAATCTACTTACTTTTGTATATGCAACTAATTTGGTGTAAGCACAATAGGGTAAGAGTGATGATAACATCATTGTTAATCATATTTTTATGTGAAAGGTGTGTATTTATGGTGGTTGTGTGCCTGGGAGATGGTCATCTTCCCCAAACTTGTCTACACAAGCCACTTCTCGAAAAATAATCTAGGTAGAAATATTAGTATTAAATATGGTGGAAAATTTGTTGTGGCGACGGTGATGCATAGTAGTCATATATCCACTAACATGTTTCATATGACAATGTTGTTCTATTAATAATCACATATTGGCAATGTGACAACATGTGGTATAATGCAATGTTGAGTACTTGTCATAACAATCCTTGCAATATCAACATGTCGAATGACTACTTTGAAGCCTTATTGGTCAAAAATCTATCCCAATATGTCTTAAGACTCTCCACTATCAACGATTGGCACATAATAATGCCTCAATTTTCCTTCTTGTAAATGTCATGTATTCTTTTGGATGGATCGAGAAAAGGAGTAGTGAGCATGGTCAAGTTTGGTAAGGTTGATATTGCTTTGCCCATTGAATTATTTGCAATATTTTATTTCAATAACAATTTCACCCTCTCCCTTCCAAGGGGTAAACATAATGCTCTTGGAGTTATCTTAATTGATAATGAACCTCATGTCTTGCACCATAACATAAATGTTTGCAAGCAAATGACATAACTCCCGTGATTAATTATGGTTGGTGTAAAAACTTTCATTTCATCTCTCTAAACATCATCTATATCACCAAGAATAAGATCTTTGTTTGTATCATTGATCACCATGGCTTCGTGATCCAACCCTACTCATACTTTCAATTCCCTTTAATACAATTTTTGATGCTATGTAAAAGTAATCGAGGTAAGAACAAGACAAATGTGGCCTCAGTAAAACCTTTTGATGTTCTGTAAAAGTAATCGAGTCAAGAACAACACACATATGGCCTCAGTAAAACCTTTTGATGCTTGCTTTGATGTCAATTTTGTCCCTTGGATGATAGTTGGATTAAGGATGGCAAACATCATTTTGTTTTACACAACAACATGGCTATATGGAAAATTTTGGAAGAAAATTCCATAGTTATGATCAAGATCCATAATATAGTGTTGGAACTCCTTAACATAGCTTTACATGGAAACAAAAATGGAGATATAAATCATGTGGCTCCCATTTCCATCAACACTCATTAAATGCAAAGTTATCTTATGTAATTCAATCTTGTAAACAATCCAATGGGCTTCTCCTCCATGTTGTTGAACTCATAGATCACTTGCTCTTGCTCCACCTCCACATTTATGCTTAATACTTTTCAACATTTCCCTTTGTTTGCTTTAAAGATATAAACTTTGGAAGTTTAGAAAAAAATCCCAAGCAACTATGTAATATTTAGGGATGTATGTATTTCTTGTGGTGTTGAGGTTCATATTCTCACAAGTTGGCTTAAAACATTTACTCACTCATAAACTCATAATTCAAATTATTTATTTATGCGTTTTTTTGTAACTATACTGAGCTTAGGAGAGGGCTAACACATATATTGGATGGAAGAACAATCTATCCACTAGTGGGATGTTATCATCATAATTTGATCTACTCACTAGTGTGATGATATTATGCAAAGCTCAGTGGAGCTTGGATTTCCCTTGGGATAGTTTAATTCCCTCAAAGTGGCTTCTATCCTCAACCCCTCCTAGTAAAATTTGAATTTGAGACTTCATGGAAACTAAAACCAACTAATATATGACATAGTATAACTTATAGATGAAATGACCTTTGTCACTAAAATCCGGTGATATAATTTCAAGTAAGTTTTTGATTTTTTATTGTTTAAAATACATTTTTGAATGCATAAATGAATTTATCACCCTAAAAAACAACTAGAACACTCGAATTTTACAAATTAAATAACTTAAACTCAATTTTTACACTGAAGGTGTTTTCTTTGTGGGATTGGGGTGAGTAGACACTGTTCACCCCAGCTAATCCCCATGCTTCATTTTTGTCATCCCCCTTCCAAAGAAAAGCTGACACATGGCATAGATATGCTAGTGATACAACGAGAAATAATGGATGAAGTGACCCACTCAATTTTCACATTGTCAACATATTTTTTGAGGCATCAACATGGCCCTTTGCTGAAAACACATAAATACAAACTCTGATTGGGTCATGAATTTTCCATTTTTCGAGCCATATTTCTGGCTTGAAATCGTGATAGTCTCTACCCTAGATGATCTCCATTCAGGCCATGGAGTAGAAGAGGCACAACACCATTGACCCCTTTTTCACTTTCGTTCCATCCAATGGGACATTGTCGTTCACTTCATCTAATATATATGTGGGAACCGATGGGTACAGTTGCACAAACTAAATAGGTCTAGATCATTTTCATATTTTGATGTCTGCATTCTCCGAATTATGATGCCTTTTATCTCCATTAAAATATTATGTTCGACATGTGGGTACTGCTGCAGGATCTAAAA
Source organism: Pinus albicaulis (assembly GCA_034641835.2). NCBI lineage: Eukaryota > Viridiplantae > Streptophyta > Pinopsida > Pinales > Pinaceae > Pinus > Pinus albicaulis. The sequence goes on from JAXQQM020083247.1 coordinate 190,815, forward strand.
GAACTAGGCGAGTGCAATAGCCATTGTGTCCCTGCCCACCATTATTATGCTTGCGCATGTGCCTCTCCGCTCCTCCTTAGTATACATGCCATCCTTAATTTCTTTCCAAATATTAAACATGGAAACATTTCTCCCGAAGAGGAGGAGTTAATTATTCACTTGCATCGCTTCGTTAGCAATATGTATGTGGAGAATTACCAGAAGTGATCTACTCATGCACTAGAATTAATTGATTAATTATTGGATTATTAATGTATTTATCCGCAAGTGGTCTATGATAGTAGGTGCTTGCCTAGTTGGATAAAAAACAATATCAAAAATTAGATATCATTTTTGGTATTCAACCGCGTTAAGTAGGTCATTCATTCATCTAATATCAAGAATTGTTGGAATACTCATATGACCAAGTGTGCCTGTTAATGAAAGAACCTCCATAAAAGATGTCACAAAATATCAGTCCAACCTCAAAATCTCTTGTTCCTTTCCAAAATCACGTGTTCAAAGTGATCGTGTTGAAAATAACCTTGGTTGTGAGAAACTATGAAGTGGTAAGACCAAATGCATTGATGGTTGCATCAGAAGAAACCTTGAGGTTGTGTAATGATAAATAAAACCTAAAGTCTTCTTGACATGATACTTGTGAACGATTCCATTGAAGATAAACAATATGAACACATTGGTTTTGTAATGGAGTATAACATCGTAAAAAATGACAACTACAATTTCCACCTCTTCCATGTCATGTTTAACAGACCAACAATCTGCTCATTACGACCATTTTTCAAAAAATTCAGCTACTTTAGCCGAGAATTTATTGCATCACATAATATTTACAATCGTGGAGGTATGACGTAATATTTTCATTGCGTCACAAGAATCATATTATTACATATTTATATAAATGGAACAAGCTCAACATTGAAGGTGGGGAATCAATATGGAAGTGACACTATATTGTATTTAAATATTATGTTCTAATCCCTCAAAGTGTTACTAGCAGTTTCTCTATGTAATTGTAGTTCTTGGACTGTCCTAAAATTGCATGTCGTACATTTATAAATTGAACTGCAATGAAAGGAAAGTGATCATTAAACTTTTAAAATATAATAGTCAACATACCTTGAAATTTGTGAAGCAAACTTCAAACAAAGGTAAACAATATATATAGAGTTATCGGTCCATTAATGGGTGTGGAAGTATATGCCACTCGTCTGATAATGTACTTGGTTAAATTGGATAGATGACATATACTACCCCACCCATTAATGAACCAATAACTCCATATGTATTGTTCACCTCAAACAAAGTCTAAATTTTATACATTGTGAAATATTGAGCTTTTTCTTTATTTATCATATTAAACAAATTGTTTTGATTTTTAAAACCAACAATTGTGGCCAATAAAAAAAGGTCAAAACTCCCTTCTCTTTGATGATTAACCAAAAACTAATGTTTTCAACTCCTTTGACTACATTTAAATTAATTTTAGAAACAAATTATTTTATCTTATTAGATTAATTAAACAAAATTCATCATGTTGATTCCTAATTCAATACTAACTCCTCCTTTGACTACATTTAAATTAATTTTAGAAACAAACTATTTTATCTTATTAAATTAACTAAACAAAATTCATTCAAGTTAATTCTTAGTTGATTATATTTTAATTATCTACTTCTAATGATAAATGGTTGCTTAAAAACAAACTATTTTATCTTATTGAATTAATTAAACAAAACTCATTCATATTAATTTTGGGTTGGATTATATTTTAATTATCTACTTATCTTAGAATAAATGGTTGGTTTTAGGTTGGACACATTTTTTTTAATGTGATAGGATCTTGAAAAGCATCGCTAACACAATTCAAATTACAAGACCATTCACATTACAAATTACAACACAATTCAAATTACACTAGTCTTATTTGTAAAATATTATTTGATTTTAAAGTACAATAAGCTGAGTATTTTTTTTAATGTTTTTAAATTATAATATATTGCATTATTATTACTATTTTGATTTTAAAGTACAATATATGTTGAGTATTTCATTTTTTTAATGTTTTTAAATTATAATATATTGCATTATTATTACTATTTGATTTTAGAGTACAATATATGTTGAGTATTTCATTTTTTAATGTTGTAAATTATAATATATTGCATTATTATTACTATCAAGTTCATTGAGACAATTTTAGAATTTATATATTTTTAAATCATAATCAAATCATCTTATATGTAGTGAAAGAAGTGAAATAATTTTCTTCAAAAATATTGTTATTTGACCTGGTTTATTGTTTATTGAACCATACAACTATTTGAATCATTAATATTACATACATGTCAAATACAATTGTATTTTAATATAGCTACAATATATCAACAACGAAAAAAATTACTTTTATTTATATATAAGAAGGTAGCATGATTCAAAACCATGACATCCAAGTGCCAAGTGCATTTTGTAGTAATTATAATCGTACGTACATGTGTTCATAAAGTGGATCGAAAATATGGTTACCACATAAATAAATTAACTTAGAAAAATAATGAATTGAATAAAATTTGGGTGTGAGACAAATTTGAGAAAAAAATATTAAAATATTTCAAACTAAATTATTAGTTAATTTTTATTAATAATAAAATATATTTATTTTTGTCTTTACAATAAAATCATTATTAAATATTTTTCTAATAAATAATAATAAATTTTATATAAATTAAAATATAAATTATAAAATTTAATTCTAAATTATTTATTATTTTATATTTTAAAAATTATAATTATTTATATATATAAAAGATTCTATACCTTATCATATACTCGTTGTTCATATCTTCTCATACTCTTCTCATAAATTGTAATTTTCTATTTATATGACAATTCATATGCATTCTACACATTGTCTAATATGAGAAAAAATTCTTTTTTTTAGAGTTGCATACAATCTCATCTTTCTTTTTTCATTAGTAGAATATTCTTCTATATTTAATCCTAGTCATTTAGCAATAGAAACTCGCAACGCCTTCATATGAAAGTTCTAAGAAATAGTGAACCAAAGAACGACATCAAAGATACCACTAACTACTCCTTGCAGGTGTTGTACATGAATTTCAGCAACGATGTCTTGCCAACACCCCCCATGTCGTACACACCAATCACACGAGCTTAGAAACAAGGACCATTGAGCCATGTCTATAGCTAATCCTAAGAAGTTCATATGCTTGCCCCTTTGAAACCAAAGTCTTGCACAGGTTGAAGCAACAACTCTACTTGAGGTGCTACAACATACACAATTGAGTCATGCCATTTATTAAGAAGACTGTATTGAACTCTTGAAGGAGGGCGTCATACGTGGCCTTCCAAACTCTAATTTGCATGGGAAGGTTTAGATTCTAGTGGAGGCAACACTAATGTTAATACCACACTCTCTAACTTTGTCGATTAGCCTACTTGATCAGATCTTTAGCCTCTTGAAGGGCATTCTCCATCTTTGTTAACCATTTTTTCAATGGATTTTGCAACCTCTTCTACTGGTATTGAAGTTGGTTGTGAATATTGTTCAATGTGTCCTGCGTAGTGCTAAAGTTGGTTTCCATAATTTTTTTGTTTCTCTACAACATCTTAACATCTTCCAATTTTTAGAAATTCACAATAAAGCTATTATTTGCGACTGATCTGTATGGGAAAGTTAGTTAATCTTGCTTCTCTTTCCACAAACGGGTAAAACAAAACTAAGGATCTCGTCAATACTTTGCAAGCATGAAAAAAAATGTGTCTTGAATCAACTTTTACACTAAAGAGAAAAGACAAAGATTTGTTCACAGAGTTCACCCCTCCTGGGTTACATCTTCAGGTCTATCAACATGACTAGACCACTCAATATATTCAGTTTTAATGGAGTACGTAAACAAGTGTTACAATAAGTATGTAGCTATCACCTCTCCTAGGTAATGTTCTTTTCATAGAAATCTCACAACTACAACAGCTCAAACACCTTCTACAAATATCTCAAAACCCTTATTGAATTTAGCTAAAACAAGCACATGCATACTTCAATTCCACATTGAAGTGTATACACATAACTTAATAACAAATAAATTGAACCTCTGAGCTGAACCTTGCTAGTCACAACTGCTACAGTGATCTTCGGGAAATGAGATTACCCCTACAAGGTCTTCTCAATGTTTAGATGGCCTCCAAAACTGCTCTCAATCTCTGATTGATCCATACTTGTTGTCTTCAACCTACAAAAAGGCCTGATAGATGTGTTGTAATCAGAAAATAGAGGTTTCCATTGAATCCAGAACATCCAAAAATGCCTGTACAACCTCTTTCTGAGCTCAGTTTGGATAAAAACTGAGTAAGTTATGCCCTTCCCAAGTTTTGGCACTAACCGCTCCATAATTTCCTCCAAATTCGGCACCAAACCTACAATTTTGCCCCCAAAACTACTAATGGAGTGCCAATTCCACCAAAAACCAAGCGAAATTGTCAAAGCGCTTAAATGCCTAATAAGGCCTAAAGTCCGGATTTCAAATTATATTGTTTTTGGGCGCATAATATTTTTTTATTAAAAAACTTGGGCCGACGGTTACTGTAACTGTCACGCGATCACGAAGGCAATGGACACATGGCACGCTTGGTGGTGATGGTTAACTCCATGGTCTGATGGCTTATAACCTGACGGTAACAACAACATGTTATGGTGCTATCACATTTGCTGCGATTACAGTTAGTGGGGGAGTGGGGGGAGGGGGGGGGGGGGCGAGGCTAGCCTCCCACCCATGGTCCCACCTCGGCAATAAATAGGGTTGGGGATATACCCCAACCCCCACCCCTAATGAATATGCCATATGAAATCAAAACCATGTCATGCCCATAGTGGTTAAGTAACATGGCGTGGGGCGCAGTGGTAATGCATTAGGCTTGTGGATACTAGGTTACAGGTTTGACCCACAGCATAGCTGCTTTGACTTAACCAATTTTTTTTGGCCTCTCGTGCTATCACGTGGTACCATGTGGTTGGCCACATGCCCACCCAATCACAACACGCCTTAACAAACCAATGACATCATGCCACTTGGCACCACACAATTCGATGAGGAATATTCTAGACCCAATCAACCTGCCACATGGGCATGCCAAGTCAACTGTATGGACTGCTGACTGGGTTTTCCTGCTTTAAAAAAAAATTGCCTTTTGACAAAGTGGACAGAATGCACTTTTGGGAGCATATTGTGTCGGTTTTCCGCAAAATGAGTTGCGTTGGATTCAAAACGACGAGATCTACGCGGTCGTTTAGGTTCCACACCATTCCGAAAACTTTCATTTTTTAGCATAATTTTGAGCACCTGATCAATGACATTGGTCTCTGCTCCCCCCATAATCCCTTCTATTATAACTGGTAGAGATATTGCAAGTTGTAGTAGAGAAATAACTGCAATGGGAATTGTTGGAACAAATGAAAGGGGTGAAAAAAATTGAAGGGCTTGGAGCAAAGTTATGTCCTTAACAACAAATAAGTGTGATTTATAGTTATTTTATTTATTGTGATTTAATTGATTTTATTCCAATGTAAGTCCAAAAATTAGAATAACTAAACTACTCCATCCAAATACATTACATGCACCTTTTTCTTTCTTCTGTTTGAGAGAAGAAGATACACTAATTAAAGTAGTTACCCATTATTATACTACTTCGACCCTAACTTCCAACCATGTTTCTACATTTTTCTATTTATTCATAGGCCGAGTCAATAAAGTAACAGCCCTTATAGCAAGGGAATCTAAAAATTATTATTACACCAAAGGTGTCTCCCTACGAGGTTGCACTAAGTAAACATTGTTCATCCCAACCAATAAAATCCATCCTTTTCATCTCCCTCCATCAAACCATTTTTGACCTCGTCACACTCTAATCAGTGCAATACATCAACCTTACTTCCAACAACTCTTGGTACTCTGAACTATGTAAGTTGTCAACCTCGCCACTATCAGCTCTGGACTAGTCAATGTAGAGCTTTCCTAGAATGCCCGAAGAAGGAAAACGAGAATAAACCTCACACACTAGATCATCCTGATTATAGTTTGAATCCGCACTCACTCCTATAATCCTCCAAGGCATGATTCTCTTATACTCTTGCGCAGTATCCATAAAAGTGGCATGAGGTCCTCCAAATGCAATCAAAACCCCAAACCTCTGAGCATATACAATAACCATATCTACTCTGAACTCCCTTAGAGATTTCAATATTGTCTAAGCCAACATATGTGGCCATGACAACCTTATCATCATTGACATGTGCATTCCTGACAAAATCAATGTAATCCCAGGCCTTCTCTTTGATTCTAAGATATTGGACTAGAACCCCAAAAACATCCTTGGAATTAATATAATCAAAATCCTTCAAAACAACCTTCAAGACCTGCATATCAAGGCTGCCTACCCGAATCGATATGGCTTTTACTACAAATCCTTTCTTCGTGAAGATAAGTGTTGGACATGGGCAAGTTGGTGAGGTTTGCAATCATTGTTTGGAAAATCAAGGGTGGCTCCATCGTCTCGTAGACAATCTTTTCCTAGTCAATTTTTTGTCTAGCTCTTTGAAGTTTTCCTTTGAGTTGTATTAACCTGAATGATAAAATAAATAATGTGAAAATTGATCTATTTTTTCTTCATAATTTTCCCTGCCCAACATGGCAACATAATAAACCAACAATTTCCTCAATACTCAAAGAATAAATAAGGAATTATATAAATTTTATGTTCATTTAGCTATTTACTTGTGTAATTTTTCATCAACCATCTTACTCTGGACATAACTAAATGCTACAATGAAAATTTTCCATCAGCAAGTAAGCAAACACTGAAATAGAAGGTTGCTCTTTGTAATCCAACAATTTTTGTGCTTTCCTTGTAGTAAGAACACTAGCCTCATTCCTAAAGTAATGTCAAATAGATTATTGGTACCTCGCAGGAGGACCCATTATGTGGCATGGAGAATGAGTTGATGGGATATAGGACCTCAATGAAGATCGCTCTCATGCCCTACCAAAAATCCAGGCTTGGCGACACCGTGTGGCAGAGAAAAGATAGCTAGCAAGGCGTGACATGCCTAGGGCAAGGTTTGTCAACACTTTGTGATCATGCATAAGTTGTGAACAATGGGCTCGCCTCATGACACTTGCATTAGAGAATTTGGTGGACCTTATGCGCATGCATTTAACAATGGGATCTATTCATAGCACTTGGAATGGAAAGTTTTGCATTAATTAATATTATAAAACAATTTTATTAAATTAAAAAATGCTCTCTCTACAAATTTAAATGACACGCTAGTGATGTTGTTGGAAATTTGGAAGTCATCTAAATTTGATGCCCTTTGTTGGAAATGCCCCCATTTTTGTTCTTTTACTTGAATTTTGGAACAATTAAACGTCAGCTGGTGTAAAGAAATAAAGGAGCTAAGAATCACTACCATTTTCGAAGACTATGTATTCGTCGATGCAATGAGATAGCAACGCTGCTAGGTATGGAACATACAATGTTTTTGGAGAGGCTTGATGCATCTGGATATCCCAAAACCGATAGAGTGTGGGAGTAGTGGAACATAACAATTCTAGGATTAAGTCAATCCACTATTAAATATACACTATATGAAGAAATCCTTACTAAATTTGTTGTAGCTACACATCTATGACTCTTGTTGATTCTTTAATTTCCACTTTACAATAAGGTTAACATTATCTACTAGAGATATCTGTCGTTCGTTGAATCTCTTTTATCTCAATGCAATACATGCTACATCAAGTTGCCTGCGTGAGATGTCCAAATAATCTTTTTATAATATTTACGCCGAAAGGCGTTCCCTTTGCCGACTTTAGCCGAATGTGACTGTTCGTTGGAGCCAATGAGAGCGCGTTCTCATCACCCTTCTAGCCACTGAAAATTTGACATTTGCCTGCTAACTGTTCGACCTCCCGCTATTTGCCACGTAGTTGTTTCGGCTGCTGATTCTTCCACCTCACGCTATTTGCCACACAGTTTCACCTGTTGGCTCTTCCACGTCGCACTTTCACGATTTACCAGGGCGTGCTACTGAGAAATGGACTTACCAGCTCACAGTTCCACGTACTCTCCAAATTAATTGCTCGCAGATGGTCTCTTCCACCTCCCACTCTGCAAATTAATTGCTGAGATATGGACTTACCAGCTCACATGCGTCTGGTTAATGCTCGCATAATGCTGAAGCGTGACAAGAACGTCTCCTTAGTGCTGAAACCTGACAGCAACGGCTGTGGTTAAATGCATTTTTCTTAGCTCGGTTTTCATGTGTTCGGCCTCGACTGCTTTCGTTCCGTTTCAGCGCCTGCAGAAATTGCTGAAGGTCCGGTGGGGTTGAAAGTTTTCCGTATAAGGAGGGGAGCCTCCAAGGACTGTACCGTTGCTTGGACAACGTAGGATTAGAGTCATTTGCAGGATCTTTCTGCCATTCCAGGTTCCCGTCACAGCAGCCTTCGTGAGGCTTCTTTGAATTGAAGGTAGATTTTTGCGTTCGTTTGGTGCATATTTTCGCTTACGCCAGGGGATTGTGCATGTTGAGGATGTGCTGATTAGTCTTATGTTAGGCTGCTCTTACTTCAGTGGCTCTCTGTTTTGCTTTTGTTTGTTTGCACTTCTCATTCTTGAATCCCCTGCCTTTGCAATTTTCAATGCGCTTTTGCATTAAAAGATTATAGATTTGTTAATTTGCCTTTGTTATTTTAAATTTTTTGATGTTAGGCTGCTCTTTCTTAAGTGGCTCTCTATTTTGCTTTTGTTTGTTTGCACTTCTCGTTCTTCAATCCCTTGCCTTTGCAATTTTCAATGCGCTTTTGCATTAAAAGATTGCAGATTTGTTGATTTGTCTTTATTATTTCTAAGTTTTTGTTGTTTTTCTGCTGGGAATTTTCTTACAGAAGATGTCTTTAATCAAACCCCTCATTATTATAAAGATTTTAGGCTCAAATATTCTTGCTTTCATTCATGACCCTTTTTGTTGCTTTCACTTGCTGAAATTGTTTTCTAGCGTGTTTTTATGCTGAAATGGGTTTGAAATAACTTTATCTGGACATTCCTTTTAGAGAATACCTTTAAATGCAGTTTGCTGCATTTTTTCTGGGCTTGTTATGCACAAAGAATGTTGTTGATTTGCATTCGATGCTATTGTTGCATTTGTAAGCTTTTGTTGTTCTTTTGCTTGAAGATTTCAATCTGAAGAGACATCCAAACAAACGCCTCCTTCTTCCTAAAGTTTTTAGGTTTCAAGCCTTCTTACGTATTTTTGTAACAGAGTTGTTGTTGCAGCGTTTTCCTTCTTCGATGTTTACCCTTCACTTTTATAATTTATGAAATGGTTTCTATTTTATACTTTCCCCAAATGCGTGACAGGTTTTAATACTTGCGAATTTGAGAGACTTTTTACTTCTGTTTAATGAAATATAATCTTTTCACAGTCTTTCCATTATTAAATTCCTTTCTGTTTCGAATTGGGATTTTTCCCCAATTTACATAATTATAGTGGAATTACCGAATTTCTGTTTTCGTTGTGATGCCATGAGTCTATTAACCAATGTCTCCATCATTTTGATTTCTTACAATTTGTTATGAAAACGACTCGTTATACTTTCGGTCGCTTGGACGCCCTTCTACAAATTATTGTTAGTTTTTACGTTGATCCTGTTAATGTATTGTTGTGATAGGCTTGGTTGGGTTATCGACTTTGTCACTTCTAATGAATACGTTGTTTGGGGATTCGATACTAATTCTACTTCAATTAGCATTCAAGACCACATGCTCTGAATGAATCCAGTGGATGCCCTCCATTTCAGTTTTGGTCGTTCGTAGCACCTGTGCGATTATTCAATTTATAACCCTATCCTATGTTGTATTTTTTCGTCATTTTCATTCAGAATATATATATTAGTCTTTGAATTTCCACCTCGTAATTCCCTTTCTTTCTGCCATTGGATTTTATTTTCCGAATTTATTGATTATGCGTTCGCGGGCGAGCTACAATGCCCGCAGAGTTAATGGACGGGCATTTCTGCTGCCGGCTATGTGGGATCCTGCTACTAAATCTTGCCAGCCTTTGGTATAATCATCATTGCAATCTCTTATGATCGTCTTTGTAATGGCCCTTAACACACAGAGGAGATAGGGTAGATATATGCGCATGTGATGCAACAGATGTATTCTTTTATTCTTTTCAAAGATTGAACCACATTCATTCATTCATTTCTTTCGTTTCGATCTTTTTCCATACAGAAATGATGACTTTACACATTTAAGAAAGCAGTTTCGTATTCTTCTATTTTGCCAACATTCCCTTTCCAGCTGTTAGATGACTGGAGCTTTTCAATTCGAGGAATCAAAGGTCCTCAAGGCATAAGCCCTACCATAAACTATAAAATCATTACTATTTTATACATATTATCAATATAATTTGTTATTTCAAATAATTTTAGTCACTTTTGAAAGACGCTGAAGATCTTTTTGTCCCACGAGAATTTAGCAATTAGCTATTGAAACAGGGGTTATTTGCTTTATCTTTAAACTTACATGCTTTAATCATTAGGATGCATCATTGATTTTTATGTTACATTTGATTTATATACATAATCATATCTGTAAATCAAGAACAATAATCATATCTGCATTTTCAAATTCCAAAGAAATAAATTTCATTTAAATTCAATCCATGAGAATAATCAATATATACGTTACAGTTGATTTATGTATTATTTCTTTCATTTAAATTCAATCCATGAGAATATCAATTTATACGTTACATTTGATTTATGTATGTAATCATACCTGTAAATCAGGAACAATAATCATCTATATTTTCAATTTCCAAAGAAGTAAATTTCATTTAAATTCAATCCATGAGAATAATAAATTTATGAGTTAAGTATTCTCACGAAACACTCGCTCTTCACAAATCATCCTTGGTGTATGCGTAACCGTAGACATAAGATTTGGGATTTAATAAGTAATAATGCAATAACCAGATTCGTGTCAGTTTTTCACCGGCGTTGTGTACCCAGTGTCAATTTTGCTTGGACAGTAAAAGGCCTCTCGGCTCTGGGATCAATTTTACTGGGAGGGTGAAAAATCTTAAATTTTTTAAAATTTGGCTATATTTTTTTTAAAATTTGATAGTTGGAGAATCTTGTCTTTGTTTGAATCAGGTAGAACAAACTTAAATCTGATTATGTTTTTTTCAAAAAAAAACTGTTGAAGAGTGTTCGCATTTTATTTATGCTTGGACAAGGTTTTTATTTAAATCACGTTTTTTTTTTTTTTTTATGGTGGAAATGAATTCAGCATCATAAAAAAATCTTTGGTTTGAATCTTGTTTATGTTTGAATCATGTTTTTATGGCTACAATGGATGTAATCTTGTTTGTTTGAATCATGTTTTTGTGGTTGAAATGGATGCAGTTTTATTTTTGTTTGTTTATGTTTGAATTTTGTTTTTGTGTAAATTATGTTTTGGATAGCTGAAATGGGATGCAGCACCATCAAAAATCTTTGAGGAAATAAAGCATCCAAAATCATAAGCATCCAAAATCATGAAACTTAAATTAAAACTTGGATTTTCCAAAAAAAATTGCAATATTTTATTAAAATAGTGCTGAAATTTCCATTGTTTTCCAGCAAAATCAATATCTCCTTAGACTATGGTTTAAACACAAGCTATGGCTAAACACAAACTATGGCTTATGCAACTAGTAGTATTTAAATTAATTAGAACTACTAGCTGCCAGTTTCTTCTCTCAATATTTGTACAAATCATTCCTAAGGTTTTTATTTTTATTTGTTTTAAATGATTTAATTGAAAATATTTGTACAATCCACTTATAGGTTTTTTCTTTTGCATATTTTTTAATGATTTAATTAAAAATATTTGTACAACCCACTCATAAGGTTTCTTTTATTATTTTATTTATTTTTAAATAATATAATTGAAAATATCCGTACAACCTAATAATAAGATTTATTTTTTTATTATTATTTTTTAAATAATTGAATTCAGTGTCAAATCAGTGATATAGTCAACTGTCAAACTAACCATCAAATCATATTAGTTGTCAAAAATTAACAGTGAAACAATAAAAAATAATACTAAACCAACTGGCAAATCAACAATGATACATGGTCAAACCAACCATCTATCAAATCAGACTAATTGCCAAATCAAGTCTCAGTCTAATTCTAGTTCAATTACCATTCGAGAGCACATGCTCTGAATGAATCCAGCGGATGCCCTCCATTTCAGTTTTGCCCGTTCGTAACACCTGTGCGATTATTCAATTTATAACCCTATCCTATGTTATATTTTTTCGTCATTTTCATTAAGAATATATATCATATTAGTCTCTGAATTTCCACCTCATAATTCGCTTTCTTTCTGCAATTGGATTTTATTTTGCGAATTTATTGATTATGCATTTTCTCTATTTTATCTCGAACTCAATTTTTCACATTGACATTCCTCTGCTATATAGTCTCGATTTTACCATAGTACTGTGTGATGGCTATATATTAGACTCGTATATGTATTTACTGCTTTTATTCAAATTAAAATTATGTTCCTCATTCATATAATTTTATTCCTTCAACTTGTGCCAGCTTTCTATATCCTTCTTTGTATAAAGGAGAATAAAAAAAATACATTAATTTCTATAATACAATGCAACAAATTAGCTCTACTACTTACCTCTTTAATTGAAAGTTATGAAATTGCAAATAATTAATAATATACTTACCTCTGATTATATTTATGAAATTCTACGTATATAGTCTTTTTTTTGCCTAACGAGGTTATTTGACCAGGTTGTCCATATTGTTTTGCTCATTCCTCACCTTGGTTGGTTCATCACTTATCAACCTAATCTACCCTAATCTGCTTTTCGCAAAGACATTTAGCACATTTGGTTCACTCTTCCTAAAATAGGAAAAAAAAATTGCTTTCTAATTGTTTGAGTCAAACTTGCCATTTCAATCTTATTCTCTCTACTATTTACTGTTTACTTGATACTATTTACAACTTCGATCAATTTTCCCTATTTCTATATACACTTGCATTTCAAATTGTGCTTTGCATGTATCATTTCAAATATGTTTAGCAATGGTTTTAAAAAACAAACAAATGATTCGAATATTGCAAATATGCACTGGCAAGTACCTCTTTGCTAATCTTAGGCAATTTTAATTTCTTGTTTCAGCCTTTACTATTTGTTGTTTGCTATTTACTTAGTGCCATTGACAATTTCGATAAATGTACTCCATTTGCTTATGCTCTTATGTTTCAAACTGTCATGTGCATGTGTCGTGTCAAACATGATTTCCAGTAAGTTGAAAAAAAAACACTCACACTATTCAAGATATACAATTGCAAGTACCATACTTCAAAAGCTAATTTACAAATATGCTTATTTGACATTACTATTTCCTTTCCTTTTATACCTACAAACCAACATCCTCTCTTAAACTATTTTGTGCCTATGCCTTGTTTACCATGAAAATAATTCAAGATGCACTATTCCAAAATATATGTTCCATAGAGAAAGCCTTTAAACTACTCATTGTCAAGAACGTATTTGCAAAACTTGCACTTTTGCAACTTGCAGTAACGTCTTCCATATAGCAATTTTGCCAATATGAATTCAACAGTGGAAATCATCCAAATTAGCAATTCTGCACTTCATCTCTCGCAAATTAGAAATGTGGAACTTTTCCTTCGTTTATGTGCGCATGTTCTTCTTCACTTTCTTGACCTTAATATCTCTATTCACTTGCAGCATACTCTTTTTTACAAGCTACCCGTTCTGCCATGGAGACGTCGTTATCTCACAATTTTCTTCCTTCTCTTCTAGCTGGTGCTACTGCCCAGCAACCAACCCTCCAAGTTGTCGAACTTGCGCAGATCAACTCTACCCGAACTTCAACAGCTCGATATCGCGTGTTGCTTTCCGATGGTGTTCACAAGCATCCTGCCCTTCTCCCTTCTTCATACACTTCCCTCGCGCAGGACGGAGGCTTGGCTATAGGCTCCATTGTTCTGTTGAAGAGAAGCTCGTGCACGTATTCGCACCAAACAATGTACATTTGCTGCATAGCGCCTCCCACCTTCCTCCCCTATAATGCCTTTTCCCTTATGTCCCTTTATTTCCTTTCTTGTTTCTATAATTCTACATTTCCACTTCATTAATACATTTTCTCGTTCTTGCAGGTCACTCTCTATTCTCGAGCTTGAAGTAGTCCAACGCGTTGCCCCATTGGTTGGTGAACCATGCCCTCTTACTCTCTCTACTAAGCAAATGGTCCAAGCCACATCATCCTCGTCTTCTACCTCTCCCTTTTCATCACCACCCTCCCTTGACATTCACTCATTCTCCTCCCAAGACCCTGCCCCAGCATCTTCCACTACTCTTCCTTTTAAAGCACTCTCCCCTCCAAGAAAAACTTGGTCCATCCAAGGCCGAGTCCTTTCAAAAACACCCCTACGGCATTTTACCAATGCACGTGGCTCTGGAAAATCGCTAGGCTTTGACCTTGTCGACCACGAAAACGAGAAAATCCACGTCTCTGCCTTCAATGAATTGGTTGAATCCCTTCATGCTCTCATTCAAGTTGGCCACATCTACAATGTTGCAAATGGCACCATAAAGGTCCCCAACCCTTCCTATAACCATCTAAAACGCCCGTTTGAAATTCTCCTCTTCTCTTCATCAACAGTTTCTCAAGTCTTCAATGATGACCTCACAATTCCTTCCCACACCTTCCACTTTGTACCTATCAATTCCCTTAAACTTTCACCTGCCAACTCAATCGTTGATGTCATAGGTATTGTCAACTCACTCTCTCCTGCCTCTATTGTCCGCAAACGCGATGGCTCTGAAACTCCAAAAAAGACAATTTCTCTTCGTGACATGTCTGGAAATAGCATCGATGTGACCTTGTGGGGAAAACACTACCATGTTGAAGGTCTTGAACTCTCTGAACTTCGCATGGCTCGTGCAGTTACAGTCCTTGCAATTAGAGGTGGCAGGGTAGTCGAGTTCAACGGCCAGACTATCAGCACAATCCCTACGACCTCCCTAGTTATCGATCCAAAGATCGCTGAAACGCTCGAACTTAAACAATGGTTCGAGAAACAAGGCATTCAGTCTTCGTCACCCTCGCTCAGCCGCAAATACTCAAGCACCAACAAGAAGCCACTTAATACAAAAACAATTTCTGACATCCTCTCAATTTCGCCTGGAGAAAATGTCCCATGGATGTCGCTCCGTGCTACTGCTACCTCAATTGACTTGCATGATTTCTACTTCCTTGCATGCCCACTTACCATTGATGGTATGCAGTGCATGAAAAAGGCTATACAACAAGATGATACCATGTGGCGTTGCTCAAAATGTGATGGGTCCTTCACCAAGTGCGACTACCGCTACATTCTCCGCCTCCAACTGCACGATCACACTGGCCACCTCGAGAATGTTGTCGCTTTTGACGAGGCCGCAAATGGCCTCCTAGGCATCTCTGCAGAGGACCTTTTCCTCCTCTCAACAGATCCTCAAGTTGTCCTTGACATATATAGCAAAATCAAAGGGCGACAATTCCTCTTCACACTATCTTTAAAGAGGGACACCTTCAACGGCATCGAACGAGTGCGACCAACTGTTATGCACGCAGAATATCTGCCTTATGCTGATGCGTTGAAAATCCTCCTTCAGCTCTTGCAACCTTCCACTTCCCCTGTGAACAAAGTCTGTCGCCGCCTTTAGCCATACATTTGTTGCCTCTTCCCATCGTTGAACTTTCAACGCTTTTTTGCCTCACTTGCCATGCATCGTCGATTTTGCATGTATGTTTTGTAATCGTTACTATATCTTTACAACCCCTTTCCATTTCTAATAGTCCTCCTAAATGTATGGGCATCAACTCGTTTCTTCATTACATTTTGTTTATATGTCATTCCACTATGTTGTAATGGATCTTCTTAATATATGAACATTTACACACGTGGTTTTCCCTTTCCTCCTTCGTGCCTTCATCTTGTTTGCAACACACACATTTTGTAAATGCAAATGTCAATATGCTATGCTTAGTATGGAATATAATAGAAAAATTGCTTCTTCTTCTTTGCAAAAATACAATATATGCCTTTGATTTTCTCTAGCCAATAAATGCAACATGTTCTTGCTTTCAAAACACATACTCTCCCATTTCGAATATGCAACACTCATTTTTATGCAAACCATATTCAATACATTTCCACTTCAAAATTCACTCACACCATTTCCATACTACTATTTCTATGATGAAATACATAACACAACAAAAAATCTCACCAAAAATAATAAATAACAAAACAAAAAATATGAAATAGACTGCTACATCTCCATGCTTTGCTCTTCTTTAATTATACTTCATGCATTTGACATCCTTTCCTTGTTTGCAACATCTATGCCAACCACACCAGACAATAGTTTGCAAAGGGAACAACGTCGCTGCTACTACACACTTAACAAAGAAAGAATTAATGCACGTCGTCGTCTCCTCTATGCAACTCGCCAGGCCAACCTTCTCTCTCAATCCATCACACACCAAAATCCCATTCCTTCACAAAGTACCCTCCTTCCACTACATCCCACCCACACTTTTTCATTTACCCTTACAACTCCCCTCCCTAGCCAGCCCTTTCCATTCCCTACAATTCCTTCACCTCTCGCCTACCCTTTCCATGTCCCGCGCCATCTTCCTCCTTCTCCACCTGCGCAACAATTCCTCCCCATCCAACTCCAACATGCACATCTTCGCTTTCGTGAAAAAATCGATGCACTTAGTCCCATCCAAGTTTGCTCAGTTTGTTATGAAGCTTACCCATCCATGAAAACAAAAACAAATAACGGAAACATCTCTTGTGCCCGTTGTGTTGGCGAACGAACAACCCACCGTTTCTCCTTCGCAAACAACATGGACCCAGGTATCCAACCGCATGTGCTCTCCTGCCTGACTCAAGTTGAAGAGATGTTGATTGCTCGTGTCAACCCCATTATTCAAGTCACCCATGCACCGTGGTGGCCAACTAAAATATTCCGGCCACACTATTAGCTTTCCTCAAGATATCACTAATATTGTGACCTCTCTTCCTCGCATGCTATCAGAACTAGACATCCTTGTTGTAAAAAAAACTAGTTATGATGAAAAATCGTATGAATTTTTTTCAGTAGATCACGTGTTCATGCAGCATTGCAATTCAAACTACAAAATGATCCATATTACAAAGATGTCTATATTAACCAACATTCCCCGAATGCTTTGCCTATTGTGCCCACCAACATTTCCAACATGCTACGCCATGCCAACACATCTTCCATCCCACTGCAACAAGGCATTCTTGAAAATTTTGATTCTGAACTTCCCCAACCATCTCCATCTGACCTCCACCCATCCTCCTTTGTTGCAAATCTGCCAAAATCTCATTCAGAAATAGATGAAATACTTGCCTACATATAATCCTCCAATCGCTCACCGATCCATTCACTTCAATGGCCCATCATTGGCCTCTCCCCAATCAATGAATACAACACAGAAGGCCTCTTCTCCATGGCCTTCCCCACCCTCTTCCCCACCAGCTCTGCAATGATTAATCAACCAAGAATTGCAAAAGTAGATATGCAAGAATACGCTTTGCATCTAATACGCTACCATGACAACTGCTTTTCACAACATCCTCGCTTCCGCTACTACTTGTACAACCTCATCATGTGCCATCGCAGCCAAGCAAATGCTTCTATCTTCATGAAAAGAGACCTTTCAAACACCCTTCCAGCAACAATCGCTGACCTTCACCACCACCTTCAACAAATTCCCCCTTCCACCATCCCAGACCAAATTATGCACTTCGGGTCATCCTTGCGTGGCAGCCGTTCATTCTGGACTAAAGCCAGACAGGAGCTTCATGACATGATCATTCAACAAGGTACCCCTACCATATTCTTCACACTCAGTGCAGCTGATACCAAATGGCCTAACTTGCATAGTACCATCCCTTCCAATCCTCCATCCAATTCACATGAGCAAAGTCAATGGAGAATCCAAAATGTTGTTGCAAACCCTCACCGTGCATCTCAATACATCCATTGCAGATTCACAATATTCCTCGAAGAATTGCTTCTTAAAGGATTCCTTGTAAAGGATTACTGGTGCATGTATGCATACTATTCCTTCCTTCTCTTGCCTTTCATTAACTTCACTTCCACACATCCATCTTATTTATTTTTCCCTTTTTTTTTTTAGGTATGAATGGCAACATCGCGGCTCCGCACATATCCATGGTTTCTTATGGTTTCCAAATGCACCTACTATGGACACTTTGGATTGGACCGATGCTTCTGCTATCTGTGCAGCTAAAGAATTCTTCGATGCATACATTACTGCTTGGAACCCTCGTCCCATTCAAAACCGGGCTGCTGGGATAAATCATTCGTCTATGCAAGACCCATGCCTCCTCCAAACACATGAAATTCTTACAGCCAATCAGTTGCAAGACTATGAGCAACTTGTCAATTCTATTCAAAGACACACAACGTGCCACTCTAGTACATGTTTGCGCAAAAGAAATAACAAAACAAGTTGCCGCTATGGAGCCCCATGGGAAGTTCACGACGCATCATCTCTTCACATTGATAATACTGGTCGTAAATTGTACGCCCCTGCTAGAAATGATGACAAGCTAAATGTGCACAATGCTCATCTTCTTGCAATATGGAGGGAAAACATGGGCTTCCAACCAATTCTATCACGCCATGTTGTCTTGAACTACATTTCAAAGTATGCAACAAAAGCAGAGGCAAAGTCTGAAAGCTACTACCAAATGCTTTCCCGTCTCTCCCAATGTTCCCCACCCGATGCTCCTACTATTACTGTCGTCCGCAAAGTTCTAACCGAAATTGTTGGTGACCGAGACATTGGTGCACAAGAAACATGCCACATGCTGCAAAAACTCCCACTAGTAAAGTGCAGTCGTTCTTTTGTATCCCTCAATGTGAAAAAACAAGTATTCAAACGTGTTTCACAAGAATTGGATGCTGATCCTCCATCAACACCTTTCATCATCTCATACATGCATAGACCACCTGCACTTGAGGATTTGCCTCTTATTGAAGTTGCACGCTCTTGGACCTTCTCCTCCCGCCGCAAAAAAACACCTTGGAAACACATCTTCCCTCCTATGGTTGTACGTGTCCTTCCTCGTTACACCACCATCCCATTGAAAGACTCATCCTCCTATGTGGACTTTTGTTGGAGCGAACTCCTCCTTACTGCCCTTTCTGTACCCTCCCTGACGACATCGGCACGTCTGACGCGGCCATTGTTGCACACTGGGAACAAACTAGACACACATATAAACCTTGACATGTTCACCGCACCCCAATCAACCCTGCTGATGCCGACTCTTCCTGTTCATCTCCTGATGCCCCTTCCCATGCCCCCACACTCGACATGCCTGAATGGAAAATTCTCTCTCAACTCCACCCAAGAAACAACATCCTCCTCGATGAACTTGAAATGCTTGGCCATCGTGACTTTGATGCAAATTATAATTGGGCCGACTCCATTATCCCTTCACAACTACAAGAAATAGCCATCCGCTTCATCAACTTCAACCGCTCCTCCACAACAGTCCACCAAATCCAAACTCCATGCTCACATTCACTTTCCTCCTTGTCCCCAAGCCAAACCATTACATTCAATATCATTTTCTCCCACTTCCGCACACACGACACAGGATCAATTTTAAAAATGATAATCCAAGGCACCGCTGGTACTGGAAATTCATTCCTAATTGAGTGCCTAAAAAATGCCTTCCTTGAAAACTCCACCAATGGAACAAACCCCCTCCTCTTGCTTGCTCCAACCGGTGTTGCAGCATTCCACATCAATGCATTGACAATCCACTCTGCTCTTCGCATCCCTGTATCCTCTATGCAACCTTTAGAGGGTCAAGCCCTCCTAAACCTTCAAGAACAGCTCCGAGATGTGAAATACATTCTAATTGATGAAATGAGCTTCATTGGTCCTAAATTGCTTTCTCAAATCGATGATCGCTTGCGGGAAGCATTCCCATCAGATAAAAGCAGCCCTTTTGGTGGACGTTCTATAATTCTCGTGGGGGACCTTACCCAACTTCCACCTGTCAGAGACACACCAATGTATGTAGGCACTTCTCGTGGCACTGCACTATGGCAAAGCTTTGATACTGTGGTTACACTGTCGACAGTTTTCCGCCAACAAGGAACTAGCACTGCTCAGATTTCCTTCCGCGAACTCCTCTCCAACCTTCGCAATGCAACACCCACTATTGATGATTGGAAGCTTCTTATGACACGCTCAAAAACAAATCTTCCTAAAGCCGAGGTCCAATCATTCTCAAGTTCAATGCATCTATACGCAACAAATGAGGATGTTGACATGCACAATAAAACCATGTTGAAAACACTCAACCAACCAATCGCACGTTCCTACGCAATCCAATGGAAGGAATTTAGAGGCAACAAACTGGAAGATGAACAACTAGCTGCAAAAATTATCCTTTGCATTGGACAACGAGTTATTCTAACAAGAAACTTGTGGATTGAGGCTGGCCTTGTCAATGGTGCACTCGGCACCGTCCACGCACTCGTATATGCACCAACATCTAAGCCACCCGAACTACCATTATTTGTTGTAGTCGACTTTCTTCACTACAATGGTCCACCATGGGATCCTTCAAATACTAAATTTGTGCTGATTCCCCCCATAACAAGGGGCTCACGAACACAAATACCGCTTCGCATGGCATGGGCCTTAACAATCCATAAATCACAAGGCATGACACTAGATAACGCAACAATCGACATCGTAAACATTGATCGACAAGGTCTTACTTTCACAGCAGTATCAAGAGTCCGTTCATT